>CM035442.1:31216288-31282486 GCA_020310875.1 Ceratopteris richardii
GTGTTCTAATATCACTCTAGCTTAGTTCTTGTGGCGTGGTGAATTCCGCAGTTGAGCTTTAGCTAGTTAAGCTCACTCGCCGCGTCAACAAGTAGTTCAAGAGCTCAACATTTGATGATAAGCCGTTATAGCTCAATAAGTGGTATCAGAGCAGAAAGATTCTGAAGAGCAGAAAGATTCTAAAGAGCAGAAAGATCCTCAAGAGTAAAAGAAAGTGAAGATACAAGAGAATTCAAAGAACTTTCACAAGAAAGGTGAAAGCTGAGATGATCAACAACAAAGGACGTCAAGAAACGTTCCGAAGTAATTCTCAAGGGTAAAGGTTTGTAAAAGGTAAAACCTTTTAACATTACACTCACTGAAAGTAACAGAAACAAGAAGATTATGGCAGATCATATCTCTATTGGCAAATTGGACAGAGATAATTATCCCGCATGGGTAATGCGCATGGAAGCCTTACTTATGAGTAAGGACTTAATGATATATGTGACAGGAGAAGAAAAGAATCCGACTTTTGAAGACAACAGTCAACCAAAGAAAGAAGAGTTAGAAGCCTTGAAGTTGTGGCAGAAGAAAGATGCAACGGCAAGAGCTTATATCTAATCTACTACCGCACATTAGAGGTCTAGAGAAAGCGGAAGACATATGGAGTGCATTGGAAGATCATTTCCAAAATATGACAAAAGCTAGGAAGGCTAGCTTATGGTCAGAGTTTACAATGTTCAAGAAAAAGCAAAGTCAAAGCATTAGTGATTATGTCACTAAGATGAAAGACTTGGGCGACAGTCTTGGATCTATTGAGGAAGATATCGAAGATCACAGGTTGATAGCACAAGTGCTTGCAAGACTGAGAGGAGATGAAAGGTGGAAACCTTTCGTACTCTCAACTGAACTTTCTTTAAATCATTTTGTACCAGATTTAAACCAGTTGCTTGGACTAATGTTAACGTTTGAGCAAGATTTGAAGACAGACGGAGATAAAGGACATAGTTCGGCTATGTATGCAAAGAATAAGAAGAAAGGTGATAAAGGTAAAGAAAAAGATGAAGAAGAGATGTCTACTCAAGCAAATTTTGCAAGAGGAAGAGGTAACGTAAGAAGTAAAAGTAGAGGTAAAGGAAGAGGTAATCAGACTAACAACAAGAAGACTTGTTGGATCTGTGGATTAAGCAATCATTTGGCTCATGATTGCTAACATAATTCTCAAGGATCAAGTCAGAATCAGAACAATAACAGTAGAGGCAGAAGTGGAAATATAAAAAAGGAAGACAAAGCCAAAGAGGCGGATATGGTAGAGGTGGAGCAAGAAGTTGGGGATAGAATCAGTCTCACAACACTACCTACTACAACTATGCGAATGATACGCAGAATGACAATCATACAACGTTGATGATGAACTCGTTAAGTATGTCAGAGAATGAAGACCTCAAGGTATTCTATATTGACTCTGGTTGTTCAAATCATTTGTCAGGAAATATAGAATTGTTATTAGAACTTGAAGGAGGTATTTCAAATCATATAGTACAAACAGGTGATAACACAAAACATAATGTAAGGTCAATTGGAAAAGTAAAGTGTAAGAATGGAGCTGACCTACTAACAAATGTTTTGTATGTTCCAACAATCTCAAAGAATCTGATTAGTGTGGGACAGATAGTAGAAAAAGGTTTTCAAGTCAGGTTTACAAATGAAGGAGTATTTGTTGAAGATCTAGAGAATGGATACAATCAAATTGTCCATGGTAAAAAGGAAGGTAGACTTTTTACTCTTAAAGTACAAGGGAATGTTGGTCAAGCCTTGATCACACATGGTGATGAGGTATTTACAGAGTTAAGACCTCTGGCATAAGAGGTTAGGACATTTTAATGAAACAGGAATCAAAACTATGGTGGAGAAACAATCCGTGAGAGGATTACCAAATATGAAAAATCAACATATGATTCACGTGCGAAGCCTGTCAGATGGGAAAAGCCCACAGGTTACCATTTCAGAAGAAAGGGTACAAACACGATGATGTGTTAGAACTCATACATACAGATGTATGGGGACCAACAAAAGAAGGATCTATCAGTGGCTCAAGGTATTACCTTCTTTTTATTGATGATGCAACAAGATGGATAACTCTTTATGTTTTGAAAGAGAAGTCAAAAGTATTTGAAGCTTTCAGGCATTTTCATGCATATGCCGAAAGACTTACAAGACAAAAACTCAAAAGACTAAGGTCTGATGGAGGAGGAGAATATTTTTCTCGAGAGTTCAATGATTATCTGTGGAATGCAGGTATCAAAAGAGAAATAACTTGCAGGTATACACCGCAACAAAATGGAGTAGCAGAAAGAAGAAACCGAACTCTAGTTGAGTTTGCAAGAGCAATGCTAAAGGAAAAGAATTATCCAAATTATCTTTGGGCTAAGGCTGTAAATACAGCTACATATCTGGTAAATAGATTACCATGTATAGCTTTAAATGGGATGACCCCTTATGAAGCTTGGTGGGGCAAGAAACCAACACTTGATCATTGTAAAGTGTTTGGATCAGTTGCTTATGCTTATGTACCATCACAACTGAGACATAAGCTTGAACCAAAAGCTGAAAAATACGTGTTCATCGGATATGATGAAAAACAGATGGGTTATAGGTTATGGAGTCCTCTAACAAAAAAGTTTATTGTTTCCAGAGATGTAACATTTGACGAAGGAAAAAGTTGGTATACAAACATAGAGTATAATGAAGAAACAGTTAAAGAAGAGATAAGAAGGAAAGAAAAAGGAAAATCACATATGCAGGTGAATGGAGATGAAGATCATATGCAGGCAAGTACGTCCAGGATCGGATCAGGTATGAGAAACGAAGATGGACCAAGATTTGATGAAGATGTGTATTCAGATACACATGAAGAATATGAGCTAAGAAGGTCAAACATAGTAAGGAAACAACCAACAAGGTATTCCTATGACACTTCTTATTTGACTTAGAAAAACTATGCTTACTTAGTAAAGGAAGATGGAGAACCTCAGAATTACAGTGAAGCAAAAGGTAAGAAACAATGGGAAGAAGCAATGAAGGAGGAGTTTAAAGCACTTGAGGAGAACAAGACTTGGGATCTTGTTCCAAAACCAAATGGTAAGAAAGTGATTGGAAATAAATGGGTTTACAAAGTTAAGAAACTTGCAGATGGAAGGATAGCTAGATACAAAGCTAGACTGGTGGTCAAAGGCTATGCTCGGACGCATGGCATAGATTATGATGAGACATTTAGTCCAGTGGCAAATATGTCAACCATAAGGACATTGATTGCTATAGCAGCATCAAAAGGATGGAAGCTAAGTCAGCTGGATATAAAGAATGCATTTTTAAATGGATATATATAAGATGAAGTCTATATGGAACAACCTGAAGGGTTTGTAAGTTCCAGTTACCCAGATCATGTTTGTAGATTAAGAAGAGCTATGTATGGATTGAAGCAAGCTCCAAGAGCTTGGAATTACAGACTTGTGAAGTATCTCAATGACCTTGGATACCAAAGCTCAAAGGCTGATGCAAGTCTACTCATTAAGAGAACAGATGAAGGTATGATCTACATTTGTATTTATGTAGATGACATAATAATCACAGGAACCTCAGATGAAGGAATCAAGGAGGTAAAAAGATTACTTGAAAAAGAGTTCAAGATCAGTGACCTAGGAAAGTTATCATACTTTCTTGGAATGGAAGTCACATATACAAATCATGGTGTATATGTTTTGCAAGAAAGGTATCTCCTAAACTTACTGAAGAATTTTAACATGGAGAATTGCAGAGAAGCTTCAACACCACTTGAAGTAAATCATAAACTCAGCAAATATGGTGGTGCAGAGTTTAAAGATATGAGGAAGTATCAGTCATTAGTGGGAAGCTTAATTTATGCTACACTAACAAGACCTGATATCAGTTATGCAGTGGGAATTCTCTCACAGTTCATGCATTGTCCGAAGGATCAACATTGGGTTGCAGGACAAAGAGTTCTTAGATATATCAAAAGAACTATAAAAGAAGGATTATATGATCCTTTTACGTCAGATATAAAGCTGAGAGCATACAATGACTCAGACTGGGCAGGAAGTCAAGATGACAGAAGGTCAACACATGGGTATATGATATACCTAGGAGATAAGCTTGTAAGCTGGTGTTCAAAGAAGCAACACACAGTGGCTTTATCGTCAACAGAAGCAGAATATAAAGGGCTTGTGGAAGCAGCTAAAGAAGTGATATGGATGCAGGCCTTATTCAAAAGTATTGATCAAGGTATACCTATCATACATGGAGATAATATGAGCTTGTTGTATCTTGCAGCAAATCCAGTATTTCATGCAAGAACAAAACACATAGAGATTCAATATCATTTCCTAAGGGAAAAGGTAATGGAAAAAAAGATTGAAATAGTATACACATCTACAAAAGATCAGATAGCAGATATTCTGACAAAGAGCTTAGATGGAGTAAAGACAAGCAGATTCAAAGAAATGGCAGGTATAAAAGAAAAGAAGAATATATGAAAGATCAGAGAATGCAAATCAACGATTGAGGGGGAGCTGTTGAAGAATCACTCACAAATTTGACATACAGACAGACATAAAGACAAAGAAAGACAAAGAGAAGCAGAAACAAAGCATTCAGAAAATCAAGCCTTAGTGAAGGCACAAATTCACGACTGTAATATAGTTCATAGAAACTTCCAAAAATACGAGTTTTGAATCTCGAAAAAAATAAAAAATAAAATTTAAAATATATATATATATATATATATATATGAGGTAGAAGATCATAATACAATGAGCGAAGAAGGGAGCGGTGAGAGCGCATAGAACCGAAATAGAATAGCGCATATAGAGACTGAGGATAGTGATATAGAAGACGCCAGAGATTGCGTATGTAGAGATAATATATAGAACCTAAACTGTCGAGTATTCATCTAAGAGAGATGGTAAGGAATAACTACTCAGAGTAGGAGAGTTTTCATAGCTATGAGCAAAGTGAGGCCAAGCTATTTTTGTACACATCTTCTCTAATAGAAAACACATGTTCATGTGGAAGTTTGAGCGCATTCTTCGTATGTGAAGAAATCTGAGTGATTTCATGTTACTGTGAAAGTTAGTTAACAGTTACAGTTTTATCAGTAAATGTTTTTTCGGTACATCTACAAGTTAGATCTCGTAACATAGTGTAAAGTTTTTCATGAGAGATAGCTCATCTTGAAGCCAGTAGTCTCAACTATAAGTTGATCAAAAGACTTCTGTGAAATGGGACAAGTACGCACAGTATTGTGTCTGAAAGTAAAGACATCCAGAACTAGTGAAGTTTTTTCTTAAACTTCAGATAGTGTTCATTCACTAAAGGAAGCTCAGGTATTACTTCCTTACTTCATCAACAATCATTTGAAGTAACTACAAACAAAATTGCAGTTGATTCCAGTAACATTATGGTGACATTCCGGTGACAGTCCGGTGAGGTTCCGGTGATATTTCGATGAGTTCAAAACATAGTTTTGATATATTTGAGTGACAGAAAGTTTATCTAACAGTAAGCAAACAAAGAATTGTAAAGGTTAAAGTAAACCAGATCAAAATTGAAGCTGGAAGGAAAAGCAAAGTTTCTGTAAAGTAAATCTTTGGGATTTCATTAAACACAGTTGTAAAGTTTTCAGTTTTAGGAAGTTTGCTAAGCTATTGATGATTATAGAGGTGTTCTAATATCACTCTAGCTTAGTTCTTGTGGCGTGGTGAATTCTGCAGTTGAGCTTTAGCTAGTTAAGCTCACTCGCCGCGTCAACAAGTAGTTCAAGAGCTCAACAGTTGATGATAAGCCGTTAGAGCTCAACAGATAAAGCATAAGCTTGATGGAACAATTGAGAAGTATAAGGCTAGGCTTGTTGCAAAGGGTTATGCACAAGAAAGAGGCATTGATTTTGATGAGACCTTTGCTCTTACTTGCTGAATGACTACAATTCATAGCATCTGTGCACTCACAGCTCACCATGGTTGGAATGTACATCAGTTGGACATTAAAACTACATTTCTGAATGGTGAGTTGCATGAAGAAGTGTATGATTGAGAAGTGACCCATTAGGGTTATAGTCATATCTACAAGTCGGGGAAAAAAACCTCCTAAAGAGGGAAAAAATTGCCCTAGTGGAATAGGAAGAAAACTAAATTTATTCATAATTGTTTATGGTTTCGAGCAAAAAATAATTTATATCCATCAACTTGATCAAAAAATTCTCCACCTTCTTCTTTCTTTTATACCATATGAAGGACTTCTAGTGAGTTAAGCATGATTTTGATCAACTTTGGTATTGGTTTGGTCAACTCCAATATGACTTTGTTGTACTAGGGTAAAAGATCATTTTGATTTGGTATGGTTTCGTGCAAGTATTGTTCAAGAATCTTCAATGTTTATAGGAATTTTTGTTTTGTAATCATAAAAAAGGAACTGTGTGGGAGTGTTTGTGGAAAATTATATTCGATGTAGAATAGATATTCCAATCCTAAATGCATGACAAGAATACTACTTTTTCCATTTGTGTATGATAGGCACGACTAGAAGATTATGCAGTGCTAATTTTTCCTCTCCTAAGCACAACTAGGAGTGTAGCAAACCTCTTTCAAAATTTATTCTATTGAACACCTACACTTTGAGTTATAGATTACTCCCTTCCTAGACATGTTCTAAACCTGAAACCAACACAAAATAGAAATTATTAGCTTTGTAAAAAGTTATAGATCACTCCAATTGGACTCTGGATGGTCAAACAAATAACTTCCTCAAACTAGACTACCTATAAACTTGGGCTATGCAAAAATGTGGATGGTGAGTCTATCAAGTATCAAGTTCATAGTTAACTCATACTCACATACTCTAATTGTGAGCTCTACCACTTGGCTTCATAGTTGTTCAAGTTATGTGACTAATTTAGGGGGAGGTTCATGTATGGTCCATATCACTATCATTATACGGCATGTAGCTGCTTGTAATGAATTGAGCTCCTCTATAAGGGCATCATGAGCTTCCAACTATTGTATAATCTTCAAGTATCACCTACATGCACTTAGAGGGTATATCTTGAAATCATGTCGGACCAAAGGGTGCATCTACTATTTGCTCTAGGATGGCATCAAGTTTCTCTATGTTCTGCTTCTAAAGTATGGTGTTCTCTTCACAACCGGTTGCCAAGTGCCTCTTCAACATGCTCATATTGAAATGGTTTATCATTGTGCTACATAATAGTGTATAGACTCTCGTCAAGAGTCTTGACACTATTTTGGTGGCATTTACGTCTACAAAGGCTATGTGCCTCCTTCACTGTAGTAGATCAATCATTCAAGGATGCATTTTCTAATAGAAATGAGTTTACTTGAGACTCCAATATATTCAATTGCTCCCAAAAGTTATTACCAAGATTACTGAGATTGACATATTCTTTTTGTAATTGATTCATGCATAAAAATATTTGAGTGATAGCATTTTCTATACATGTGGATGTGTATACAAGTTTTGTGTGAATGAACGTGGATGGGAAGATGGGTTGTGTCAAGGGGAAGGGAATGGGTATGCAGATGGTGAAAACTTTAGTAGGGTTGAAGTGAAGGGGGGTGGGATAGGGGAAGTGGGGAGAGGGGAGAGGGGGAGTGGATTTGGGTGAGGAAATATCCATTGCATCCATAGTGTGAGGTTGTGAGATAGTAATAGCAAACACAATATGTATTGGTCTGTGTTGTGAAGACTTTGGACCACTGTGTGCAGGTGTAGTGTGAAGTGGAGTGTAGGTGGCTATGATGAAGGGGTTACTAAATGGACCCATAATAGAGTAGGAGGGTGCAGGAAAGGTATATCACACAAAGGGATTTGGCAAAGGTCCGTAGGATGATGAAGAAGAAAAAGTTGAGGGATTGGTGAAGCCGAAGCATCAAAAGGTGTTGGGTGGAGGGATGCTTGTGGTAGAAGGTGGTGGAGAGTTGAAGATGGATTGGAAGTTGCGAGACACTACTTCAATGGTGAGGGGGGATCGTGATGAGGCACCAAGGGTTGAAAGGTTCATAGATGGGATGGGTGGCCAAGAAAATATGCATACAATGGAGGGGTGGTAGGGAGGTGGATGGTTTGACCTTGGCGTTGGCAAGTTAGAGGGATGGGTGATTCATAGCAAGGGTTTTTAGAGTTATATGTCTACAGAAGCACACGAACATCACAAGGAAGAAGAAGAAGCTTGGAGCACAACACACAATAGAGAATGTATTACCGTGAGAATGTACAAAGATAAGTAACCCATTAGGGCAATAGGGGTATATACAAGTCGGGGGAAAATAACCTCCTAAAGAGGGAAAAAAGTGCCCCAACGATCCTAGTGTCTCCACACACATCACTACCTAAATATATCAACAAATCCCTTGGGAGTGACGCAGTGAACAAGGAGCTGGCACTCATGTATAAGGAAGTGCCAAGCTATGTAAAATCAATCCACAAAAGCAAGTAAGCCCAAAGCTTTGCGGAAAGCTTCAAACTTCTCCCTAGGTAGACCCTTTGTGAAAAGGTCTACAATGTTCTCCTGCGTGGGCACATATGCCAAGCTGATCTCTCTAGCAGAGAAACTCTCCCTGACATAATGATAATGCACCTCAATGTGCTTAGTGCGAGTATGCAACACAGGGTTCTTCGCAACTGCCAATGCACTCTGACTATTAGTGAAGATGGTGGTGGCAGAAGACTAACCAACACCCAAATCAGCCATCAGGCATCTGAGCCACACACACTCAACAATCATTGTGAAAGCTACCCTATACTCAGCCTAACCACTGGAAATGGCCACAATAGGCTGCTTCTTGCTCAACCAATGTATACGTGAGCTACCAAGCATGAAGCAAAATCCACTAGTGGACACACGAGTATCATAACAACCAGCCCAATCACTATAAAAAAAAGCATGCAAATCTAGCACTAGTGATCCCCCCTTGGGATAAAACAATCCAAGTAGCCGAGTACCACTAGAGTAGCGAAAGATGTGCTTAACCACCTACCAATGCTTGACACCTAACAATGCATAAACTTGCTCATTTGCGAAATAGCAAACTGAATATCAGGCCGAGTAATGAATAAATAAATCAAGCCTACTGATAGAGAACAACATCAAATGCATCTCCAACATCATGAAGACTCAATCGTAAACATGTCTCCATAGGAGTGGCAATAGGTTTGCAGTCTTCAAGGCCAAAATACTGAAATAATGTGTCAATATATTTCATTTGACACAAAGGTATTCCACCATCAACTTGCATAAACTGAATGCCCAAATAATGATGCAAATGCCCCAAATCAGACATCTCAAATGAGGCATGCAGATCAGCCTTAAAATCAGCAATATGCTTCTCATGAGGACCAATCAGCAACATGTCATCAACATACACAACAATGATCATAAGCACATCATTTGCATGCTTAAAATATAAGGTGTTCTCAGTTGGACTGTTCTCAAAACCATGTGCAATCAGATAGGCATGTATCTTTTCATACCAAGCATGTGATGCTTGCTTTAAACCATATAATGCCTTCTCCAATCTGCATACTTGGTTTTTATGCCCTTTCTGCACAAAGCCACGAGGATGAAAAAACATTCACTTGCTAATACATTCTTCTTCTTCCTCCTTGTGTTGTTCATGTGTTTTTGCATACCCCAAACCCCAAGAACTGGTATCAAAGCAGGTCGTTGGTTCATCTAGGGCATCATTGACACCCCTTTGAACACAATCTTGGAATTGCACGAGAATGGGTGAGCATACTTGGGTGATTAAGAGTTTGCTATGTGGCATCAGAATTTTGATTTTTAGCTCATTTTTGCCTTTGAATGCACTATCAGAGTGATTGTGCACATACTTGTTTTGTGAAAAACATATATATAGGTTTTGTTAGTACACGTATCTCAAAGTCTGCTACAAGTTTAGTAGACTTTGACATGATATTCTTCTTCAACTTTTAAGATAGAATTAATTTTCTACATTAGGGTATTTAGTCACTTACCATGGTTGAAAGTAATGATGTATCTTGTATGTTGGTTGCTGAGGATAAGTTGGATGGTGCTAATTACCCATTGTGGGTATATATAATGTTGTTGATATATTTTGGGTAGTTTCTTGAGAAAGATCAAAGATTTGAAGGAGTAGTTTATTTTTTATTATGAAGTCTTTCCAAATAGTTCATGTGTGTAGATTGTTCTTAATGTTCTTCCACATTCATATCAAAGTTTTGCTTCTACTCTTTGATTGATGATGAAAGGGAATCCAAATGCCTTAACATTTGAGGAGTTAGTCTTTGTTTTGTTGCAAGAAGATCAGTCAAAGTAGAACATGTCAATTATGTGTGTTACAGATCAAGTTTTCTTAGCTACGAAGGGCAAAGCAAAATGGATCTCATCTACTAGTACCATGCAAAAATCTACTAATGTTTCATAGTCAAATAAGGAAGACAAATATGGGGAGAAAACAAAAAAGCAAAAACAATTTTGCAAATACTATAAGGCAAATGATCATGTCATAAAGAGTTGTCCTAAACTGGTTGCTAAAGGGGCAAAGAAGAAAGAGAATGGAATGGTAGTTTTAGGGGCCTCTACACCTAAAATAGAGTTTGCTAATCTTATTCTATTGTTTGCAACTATGATCCATCTTCTCATGAGCAGTATATATGTATATGTATGTATGTATATATATATATATATATATATATATATATATATATATATATATATATATATATTCTTGTTGATAAATAGTAGGCTTTCAAATACTTTTTGCTCTTTCATATATGTCATTACAAGACTATTCTACAAACAATCTTTTGCTATGCCTTTTTGAAAGGTTTCTCATGTAATTGTTGCATATAAACCTTGACTATGCACTCACTGAAAGAGTGCACTATATAAAAAGTAATTGTGGACTAATTGGAGATTAGATCAAGTTGTTTGTTGTTCATATGATTGGAGATATGATTTATTTGCTTTTGACGTTGATGCATAGGATGTGTGTGTGTGTGTGTATATATATATATATATATATATATGTATATGTGTGTGTGTGTATGTGTATGTACGTATGTATGTACGTATGCATGTTTGTTATATCTTGATATAATTTTTCAGCCATCTACCCAACAAACACCAAATTCTTGGTGATGGTAGGCACATGTAAGACATCCTTGAGACATCGTCCTTCTTCTTTGTCATCCAAAATTACATATCCAACATGGGAGATCTCATTGGCTATAATGCCACCTATTTTTGCATGTCCTTTATCTTTGAGAGAATGTAGGTTAATAATCCAAGAAGCATTTCAACTTGTGTGGTTGCTACATCCACTATCAATGCAGCATGTGTTATCTCTTTGCTCGAATTCCCATTCATATGCATCATCAATATATTATCATTTTCTAAATGTGTAGAAGCATAATTACCTTGGCCTTTGTATGAAGAACCTTGATTGTAACTCCTTTGGTTTCCTCCTTGGTAGAAATCTCTAACATAGTGGCGAAACTTGCCACATATGTAATAGCCTTCTCCATTTTGATTCTCAATTTGATGATGGCTTCATCCTCTACCTCTCATTCCTCTTCTACCTGTTTTTGATGAGATGTCTTGATCATGTCCTTGATTTTTTGAGTTGCCTTGTGCTCCTTCAAATCTTTCTTTTCCCTTGATTCTTCCTCTTCTACCTTTGGCCCTATGATTACATACATAAAATTTCTACACATTCTTGCTTTTGATTTACTACCACCTATCTTCATCTCTTCTATAAATATGAGAGATATAAATTGCTCAAAATCATGAATATTATCCTTTATATATATACAAAATAGTAGAGGGTTTCACTTCTCAACATCCCTCAAACCGTTGAGGTTTTACACCATAAGATCATCATCATCATCTATGTGGCTTCAATGGATCCTAATGCAACTAACAATTCCTTGACCTTAAGTAGTCATTTATGCTACTTCATGAGATTTTCATATTTTTGTTGAATTAATCCTTGAGAAAGATCTCCTTTGCTTTGGTTCTTGTAAAAAAGAACTTCTCAAGAGTTTCTTGTATCGTCATGCTTGAATCCAAATCTTGGATGTAGCATGCCATGCTATTGCTTATGTGTTGCGAAAGGATAAACCCTTTTGCCTCTTTTATTCCATTCCCTAAAGGATGTTAGATGGTTATTGGTTGAGTTTTCACCCAGACTAAGCTTAGTATCACTTCGACTAATCAATCCCCATATTCCCTTGCCCTCGAGGTAGCTAGAAACTTTGAACCTCCATAGTTGGTAGTTACCTTCTCTAAATTTTCAATATGAATGTTGAATTCTTCCATCTCTGCTCTACTTCCTCTAGCTCATGGCCAATGCTCCAACGTGCTTAAGATGCAAAAAATGTTTTTGAAGTTTATCTTAATCAAAAGATTTTTGTAGAGCTTACTCCAAGGCATCAAATTAGGCATAATTTTGGCATCTTTGGTTTCCATGGCTCCCATGGCTCCCTTGGGCATTGGCATCGTTGGCTATGCATGAATACTCTTTAATTAAGGAGTGGCAATAAGAACTCTCTCATTTAGCAAGGAAGGGATTTGAGCCCACAACCTCATATTCAAAACACAAGTGTTCTACCACTACACTATTCACATGTGTTGTCATTCTAGTCCTTTTTACTTACATTTAACATAATTTTCATCACTCTTATTTTTCCAATTCCAAAGAACGACCCTTCCCTTTTCCATCTCAATTCAAGAATTCTTGGAATTATTTTCACATCTTTAGCAATGAGGTTTCTTCTTCTACACACTCGTGGAACCTAACATACCATGGAGGACTTTGATGAATCACCTCTACCTAGGGTACCGCTTGAACAACAATTGGAGCTCATGTGGCACAAACTCCAAGGTGCCCAAAATGAGATATGAGAACGTGATGAATTACTCCAAAAGATGTATTCTGAGGAGGAAACTCTTGTATGGGTGGTGAGGGCCATTGTTATCAATCAAGCTTATGGTACGTAGTCCAAGATTAGCGTAAAGAATTTCCAATACTCACAGTTTGATGGGCATAAGGATTACCAACTTATTTTATCACAATTATCTCAGTTTGACAATTTTATATCAAAGGAATCCTACTCCAAAAATGATAAAGTGAATTTTATCACTAACTATTTGGTGGGAAAGGCCCAACTCTAGTGGAATGTTTTACGAAATAGCGAAGAACATCCCATGACATGGAAGGCCTTTTAAGAGAAGATGAAGGAATATTTTTCCTTCCTCCTCAATTCCATCTACATGTTCGTCATTCATGGACCATTTGCACATGGAAGGAGGGTGATATGCATACTACTTACACTAAGCAATTTTGGCAAATTCTTTTACTTATTTGCATGCTCAAGGACGTTCTTGAAGATACCTTGCAAAGGAAGTAGGAATACAGTTTAGAGATGGGGATCCAAGCCAAGCTTCACACACTCAAACCTATAATGCTTTATGAAGCTATTTCTTTTGCTTATGATGCAATAAAGGAGTTTCAATTGATTACCAAGTTGATTCTTTTGCAAAAACTATGCCAATGACAACCTATTGTCAAGTCTAATTTTTGTTGAAGTGCAACTTTACTACCTCTTATTATCCTATTTTTCCATGTTCTCCTCATTGCAATTTTTTCCACTCCACCCATAGCCTCATCTCTCCCACCTATCAAACCTCATACCCTTCAAACGTCAATGGTGGATGCTCAATAGAAGAGACCGCATATCACCTATTGGAATTGTGGTAAACATAGACATACTAAAGAAAAGTGTAGATTTTGGCCTCTCCATATGAAAACTATTGTAGCCAAAATGTATAAAATGGAGGCAATCCACAAAGAAGTTTCTCCTGTTTGGATGAAGGAAGCATTGGAAAACGATTTAAGTACCTTGGGTAACAAAATTTCTATTCATTCTTTACCTTGCATGCAGGGTACTACTCATAACAAAATTGTTAATATTTAACATGACGATGATAGTTCTCATTATTTTATCTCACATAAATAAGTGTAGCACGAATTCAAATTAAATTGGTTTCCTTCCTTGTATAAAGTTAAGGATGCATTTCAAGGAAGTCAATATAATGTAACATGTGAAGTGCATGATGTTAAGATTTTCATAGGTTCATATGTAGATGCATAAACATTTTTAGCTGAACCTTTGCAATCCTATGATGTTATAATCGGTATGCCTTTTCATCATCATTTTAACCCACATATTGGATATCATACACATACATTTAATTTTGAATTGAAAGGTCAACTCATTTCCTTGTCTACAAGGCATAACTTCCAACCGTTTCCATGAATTATTGATACTTGAGTAAAACGTGCATTCGGGAAAGGTTACAATTCATTCATCATTTTTATAAATGTCATAAATGAGTATACTTATACCCTTTTTGATGCACATAAACATTTGATGAATGCTTAGAAGGATGTTTTAAAGTCTGGTTATCCTTCTACACTACCACATCTCAAGGAACCTTTGACCATAATATAGATATAATTCTTAGTAGTTCTCCTCCTCATAAAGCACCTTATAGGCGTGGCACTTTTCACGAAAAGAAAATATCAAAACAAGTTAAGGATTTACTTAACAAAGGACTTATAAGACTTAGTTCTTCTCCAGTTGGATCCCCCATTCTCTTAGTTGAGAAAAAGAATAAAACTTATAGGATGTGCATTGACTATAGATCCCTCCAAAAAAATCACAATTAAAAGTAGATACTCTGTCCTAAGATAGATGACTTGCTAGATAAACTCCGAGGAGCCAATATCTTTAGTAAGACTCGCCTTAAATTTGGTTAGCAACAGATACGTATTGTTAAATCTCTATCCTATCCGACTGTATCTAGTAAGGATAATAGTGACAGGATAACCTACAAGGTTCTTGGGATGGATAGGGGTTTGTAACTAGAGGCCCTATAATATTTTCCCACTACACAGATTAATCAATCACTATCGCAACTTATTGAAATAATGTCTTATCATTCACGTCTTAGTGCCTCATACTTCCATTAATTATATTCACCACTTTAATCACTGATCAATACATAATTATGAATGTACTTTACTTAGAAATATCTAACCCACACTTATTGTTTGCACAAATAACGTATTACCATATTCACTTATTCTGAACTTTATACAACAATTACCGAATAATTGATTATCAACAAGATTATAGGTTCTATCACATTAACGTTCAATCAGAACTTCTTTAATGCTTAATTACCACAGACAAAGATGAATCACTTATCGAACACTTAGCGACACCGTACTGAACTTTACAGAATCACATAATTGATGAACGAAGTTTACACACACTCGCTCTACCACACGCAGTATGATGGACTCGTCGTATGTCTCTCCACACAGTGACACAAGTACATCCCCCTTTTGTATTAATAATGGAAAAAGCTTACAATGTTTAGGCCATTACGATGCTTCATCGAACTATTTATAGAATTACAATATGAAAAATGATAAGAATATCCGGCAGCATAACACTGGCATGCGTGGTGGACTCGAACCCAAAATATAGACTAGTCTTCATCAATAATACCTTGTATGCACATAGTTCACGCTTCCTCAAAGCTTCATTTTATTTTCTTCTACAAAGCCTTGAGTAACTTCTGTACATGCTCTAGATCTAATAATTGGGCATCTGGACTTGATGCAATAGCTTGAGTAAGCAACTACTGACTCTGTTCTTGCAAAAAGGCCTCTTGAAGATAGAAGCCGTTCTTTAAAGCTACATGGCACCCTAGTTTACTGTCTTTGACCTCAGCATCAATTCTTTGTAATTTCTCAGTCTGAATACCCAATTGATTCTCGAGTCTTTGCATCTGCTGGGACTAGAACTCGATGGTCTTGAATAGTAGATTATTTGACATTTACGGTAGTTTTGGCTTGAAGATTCAAGAACCGTGTGGAAAGAAGGCAAGCTGGAAGAAAGCATGAAGAAGTTTGGAGCCTTTTGAGCCCTTTATCCTTACCTATCTATGATTCATTTTGGATATGAGCCTTATGTTATACACATCCATGATAAGATGCAAATGATCTACACTTGCACTTCACTTGTATGCATATAGGAGGGCAAGCTATGAGTCATGTGGGTTGTATTTGCATATCTTGGATTAAGTTCCACGCACTTTGCTTTACATCTTACATTGCTCTTGGTCTTGGATATATTATGGACATTGTTTGCACTCCATACCATGGTTTTGTTACCGTTAGTGTCCATGTGAAAGGCCAAATGGCCACTGGACACTTCTTTGTATATATTCTTTAATAAAACATATAGTGGCCTACTCAGTCACGTACTGTAAGATCGACCGCATTTCTAACAAGTCTATCTTCGTGCTCCCTATGTACTGTGTTTTTTTCGTATTCTGCATCCTCTGTGCGGAGTACTATGTGCGGCCTTAGGAGCTCCGTTTTCTGCACCGAGCGTATCATCGTGGAGCTCTCAAGAAGGAGATTGCACTATGGTGCATCATCATCGAAATTCTTCACTGGCATCAGAGCAGTTCGAGGCAAAAAGCTTTGTTCCTTTTGTGCGAGTGAAGCGAGCCCCCCCAGGCTTATGACTAAGGCGACGACCAAAGCATAGACCTTGGCATACCTTGTCATCCGAGTCACTGAAGTCACCGTTGGTACCGTTGGCTACACGCGAGGGAGGACCTCAACGATCAAGGAATATAGAGGTTCCCATTACTTCCCGGGAGGTCACCCATCCCAGTACTGTTCCCCCAGAGCTCGCTTAATCATGGAAATCTCTTGCCACTAAGCTACACTCTCGTGGTGTCTGAAGAAGGGGAAAGACTAAGGTTGACATTACCTTAAACATGTTTTGGTCCCTCAAAGCTTCATCCTTTGCTTTCAAAGCCTATTTTGGAAGCATTTTTGGGGTGTCTTTTGGAGCCATTTTGGAGTACTTCTGCACATAGTTCTCTTCACAGGTCCAAGAACATCAAGAAGAGTGTTCTTTGTACTTCTGCGACAATAAATATCAACCTTTGGGGCTGTTTTCAGCCACACTCATAAAACTACAGGTTTCTTGAAAGGTTTCAGTTTTGGTGGGAGCAGCTGTTGCAAAATTTATGAAGGTTTTTTGAGCCTAAAACATCAGAGTTGACAGACACTTGCAAGTGTTATTGACTAGTTTTTGGGTTGTGTATTCAGCCTTTTAGTGTCATTTTACTGCATATATTGAGCACATACACACCATGTACGCTTCTGTGGATACCGCTTATGTATGTCCATGTAGTCATTGATATAGCGGTTACGTTCTTTGCATAAAGCCTTTTACATTTGATAAAGAGGGTCGTGGTGAGGTTTTCTTAACTGGGAGATACCCAGATGTCGGGGTCTCTTCGGTGATGTAGGTGGAAGACTTACCTAGCCTCGCCATAGGAGATGTATGATAGTTGTTCATAGGTGCTCGATAAGCCTAGTTGGCCTCTGTTGGGTAATTGGTTATATGCAGTGGAGTCAGTGATTCACTATGCAGGAAAACATGTCAGTACTTGCAATTTTATGATATTTTGACATTGGTCATATGCTCATTTTGTAGAGGATACTCTGGCAAATTTTTTCCAGATTTTTGGTTTAGTCAACTATACAGTTGTCGATTTACTCCTTGATACACTTATTCGTTGGTGTTTGGACTCTTCTAGCTCCATTATCATTCTATTCAGTTCTCTACCATCATGGCATCAGAGGTCTCAGGCACATCCGATGGATCAGGGTCTAGTGCTAGTGTTCTGAGGAGGAGATATAACTTGCAGGGCAAATACCATTTTGAGATCCAAAAATTTGATGGCACAAACTTTGCTCTATGGAAGAATCAGATTAAAGATGTGCTAATTCAAAGGAGGCAATGGAAGCCAGTAAATGGGATTTCAAAGAAGCCTACTGACATGGATGAAGATGATTGGGATGAGTTAGATGAAATGGCCAGGTCTACCATTTGCTTGCACCTGGAAGATAATGTTTACTTTATAGTATTAGACTGTGAAAGTGCAGAGGAGCTTTGGAAGAAGTTATGCAATACATATGAAAAAGAGATGGCATCAAATAAAGTGTATTTGATGAGAAAATTATATGACCTTCGCGTGAAGGACACAGATAGTGTTGCTGCTCATCTAAATGAGTTTGATGCTATATTCTACCAGTTACAAGCTCAGAAAATGGATATAGATAATGAGATGAAAGCAGTATTGCTATTATGCACCCTGCCATCATCATAGGATACGTTCTGCACAGCTATTAGCAATAGTGCACCCGATGGTAAACTCGTCTATGATGACATATGTGGAGCACTCTTGAGTGAGGAGATTCGTAGAAAATCTATGGTTGGCACTGAGAGTGGAGAGGCATATAATGTTCGTGATTCTTACCAAGGAAAGAATCAGCAACGTGGGAGGAGCAAGAACAAGGAAAAGAATGGTCAACGGAATAAGAGTAGAAGTAAATCAAGGAAGAGGGATATGGAATGCCATTATTGTCATAAGAAAGGACATATGAAGAAAGACTATTATGCATTAAAGAATGCTAAAGGTAAAGGACAAATAATGGTTCTCTAATTATGCAGCAAAGTCTCTTGGTACCGTGAGACTTGGTGATTCTTACCAGTGTGACATTGTGGGGATTGGAGATGTGATTGTGCAGTTCATTGATGGTTCAAAATTTACTATGCATAATGTACGCCATGTACCTTAGTTATCACGTAGTTTGATGTCAGTTGGTCAACTTGATGACCTTGGTTACAAGGTAGTCTTCTATGCTCAGTCCTTTCGTATATCAAAGGGCAGTATGGTTATTGCAAAAGGAAGCAAAGTTGGCTCACTTTATCCTTTATTTGTATCATAGAAAGAACACTTGTTAGCTGTTATTGAACAGCCTATGGCTTGTATTTGGCATGGTCGTTTGGGCCATATATCTCGTAGTGGAATGGAAAATCTTTCTCGTTCTGGCTAGTTACCTGTGTTATCTTTATCTGATTTTTCATTTTGTGAGCATTGTCAATATGGAAAGCAAACCAGAAATGTGCATAGAATGCACATTGACTCTTCAATTCAGCCTTTAGATCTCGTCCATACTGATGTGTGTGGTCCTATGCCCACTAGGTCCTTAGGTGGTTCTCTTTACTTTGTCACTTTCATAGATGATGCTACTAGAAAAGTCTGGGTATATCCTATCAAATCGAAGGATGAGGTATTCCCTATTTTCAGAAAATGGCTTGCTTCAGTTGAGACTGAAAAAGGAACTAAGCTTAAGGCTTTACGTTCAGATAATGGTGTTAGTCGGCCGCCGGAGTGGGACAGATGTAACAGATGCCAGATGTAACGGAGTTTCTTGAATTATGCGTGAAAAGTTGGTACGCGCATTTTGTAAAATCTATATAAAGCAATGTAAAGAGAATGGTCGAGAGAGACGTCTTTTCTGGAATTGCCAGATTGTTCGCCTGAACATTTGTGAGATTATTGTTTACATTGTTGTGAAGTCTTGAGTATTGTTGGGTGATTGAGTATGTTCTGCATCATCTGCTCACACAGAAGTTCACCGTAACGAGTAGTTGAGTAACGGATTGTGTGTCTGATTACTGTCATCGTATTGTATTGTTGTGTGTTCTTCAGTTATTTTTGTACTCTCAGTCGTGTTGAGTAGTTATATTACCGTATGAGTTGAATAGGCAACCTGATGCATTGTTGAGTATGTTCTGTTTGTTTTATTGAACTCATTGCATTCGGTGACGAGGACGAACTGTTGCTTTCGGTAAACGTGAACTTTTATTTGATATCGCTGTGAAGTGTGGTGACGAGTGAATCTGTCAGCTATAATATTTGCCCTGGTTGATTTATTATATACTAGTGAGTCTGTAGAATGGACTACTGCTCTATTCCAATAGCAGGTTAGTCTGAAGAAGTTCGGTTCACAGGAATATAGAAATCAAGTATTGTTTAGTTAATGCTAGTAATTGAGCTAAGACGAGTATTCATGCTTTTGATGTTGTAACGAAGGTTTGGGAAATAAGTACAGGGCCTCTGTCTAACAGACCCCTACCACTCCCAAGAACCCACGTTGGTCTGATAAACGCCTTTCGGCCAGTTAGTAATGATACTTAAAGTTTAACACATTTTACGGTGAAACACTGTTCCACGGTTAACACTTTAACACTTGGCACCGTCTGTGGGAAGGTGGCATCAAGATTGCCAATCGTCTGTTAGAATCGCACATCCAGATTATCGTTCGATTGGAAGTAGCAACAGAACCAGATTGTTGCAAACTGTTTCGTTAGTAATACTATGCGATTAGTACAAAAGATGATACATGCCGGTTACTCGATCCGGTGAAACGTATCCCAAGAACCATCAGTCTGGAGTACTTAATGTACTAAAGCCAACTTTGGGAGGTAGAAGTACAACTAGGTCTAACCCAGTTGTCAAGAAAGTTAAGAACGATAAAATTGATTTCGGTCATATTCCGGTGGAACGTGGTACGCCTCTGGTATATTCCGGTACTATTTCAGCACAGTCTGTCGAAGATATAGTAATTCCAGAACCTACCAAGACACAATTGGAAACTAAATTAACAATCTTGGAAAAAGTTTCAGATTTATCTACGATTAGAAGCACTCTAGGCAAAGAAATCGGCGAAGGCAAAAAAACACCGTATTCGGGCATAATTTCGATTCATTCCGGTGATATTTCGGTAAGAGAATCACAGTTTTTCGGTGACTGTTCAACATTTTCTGCTGAATCTTCAGCCCAACCAACGCGCTCGGAAGCAAGTTCCCATACATTGGACATCAAGAAGGAAGGAAAGCAGTTCGAAACAGAGATTTGAAGCATATTAAGCAAGATCATCGCACCGGAAAGTGCGCCATCCGACGATACAGATTCTGATAGTGCAGATATTCAGCCCCGAAATACAGAAGGAAGGTATAATACACTCACGATGAACGGACAACAACAACAACAACAGTTATGTCCACCTAGGCCGACTCCAACAGGAGTGACGTACACGAAATTTGGTGGATTCCCAGGAGATGATCCGGATGCTCACGTACGCACTTTCGAGATAAGCTATGCAGTTCTCAACCATCCACCGGATCAGGGCTATAAGGCTATTGTCTTTCAAGCCACACTGGTCAATGAAGCAGCTAGATGGCTTACAAAATATGATATTAATCACTTTGGCACCTACGAAGCAGTACGAGATGCTTTTCTGTAGCGATTCAGGCTAAAAAAGAATCCAGCCAAAATTTTTGACTATCTACAGAACAACAGACAGAAGGCAAATCAAACCATACAGGAGTATGCTACTCTCTTCAGAACACACTTAAGGAAGCTACCACCGGCCCATGCTAACTTACTAGATGACGTTATCACTCAGAGGTTCATCAATGGCTTGACTCCACAACTTAAGCAGATCATGATCATAAGATGTGTTGGAGCTATGACCCTCGATGCAGTCATTGCAATGACTTTGCAACTGGAAAACAAAGTCGGCGGATTTATAGAAGATCTGGGGTGGTTAAAAACAAACAAAAATATTGCCGAAGATATGACCAGACAAGTATACTGCATCACATGCAAAAATTCAAGACATACTAGTGCCAATTGCGCACTTAATCAGACATTCTGAGCTATCTGCAACATTGCCGGACACACCACCAAAAATTGCGCATACAACGCTAGAGTACAGGGAACAACGACTGTCAATGCAATTATCCAAGAACAAGGGCAGCCAACCAACCACTATGTACCTCCACAAATGAGAAACAACCAGCAGCAAGGATATCGAAATTACCGAGGACAGAGGAATAATAACTATAATACAAACCGCTGGCAGAACGGACCACCACCGAAAAATCCCAATTTACCACCACCACGCTGTCATTTTTGTGGTGAATTTGGGCATATTAGGAGATTTTGCAAGGATGCAGCTGAGTATGATCAAAGGAAGAAGGAACGTCAAAATCCAATGGCCAACATGGTACAAATCACACCGGTGGAAACACAAATTGCTGCAGTCCAGACCCGATCCAGTAAACAACTGCAACAGGCAGCAGAAATATTTGAACCAGGGATACGTGAACAACACAGAATGTACAAGAAGGCTAGTCAATGGACCATAGCAGAACCACTAGACTTCTCAGAGCCTATTCTGGTAACCCAACCCTCGTTAACAAAGGAAGAAACACAACAACGGGAGTCAGCAGCAGGAACATCATCAGCAGCAGATACATTACCAACCGTAGACACCTTCGCATCAACAGAGGCATCAACTTCAACATCAATGGAGCTTGTCAATCAATCTCAACAGGCCTGGGAAATCCTATCTAAGGCATCTATCACTCTACCTCTGGGCCAACTACTGGCATTAGTACCTGGAATTCGACAACAGTTCCAACAACAGTTCAGTCCGGTGCCTTCTTGTATTCCAGCAACAACAGCAGTTCAATCGGAACCTGATTCTACGGTTGATCATTCAGTTCCCTTGATTACAGTATGGTATAAGAATCATAAGATTACACAGGTATTAATTGATGGAGGCTCTGGTGTTAACATTGCGACTGCGGCATTATGCAAAAGGTTAGGATGGACCGAAATCGAACCAGTTCAATTTTTTGTCAGAATGGCAGATCAATCAAGAGTCCATTCCGTAGGACTTGTGCGGAATGTGCCCATCACTTTACAAGGTACGACCTTTAAAATGACCTTTGTTATACTAGATCTGCCGGAATCCTCTTTGGATTACAACCTTCTTTTCGGCCGACCTTGGCTGAAGCATGCGAAGGTAATACAGGAATGGTCTGCAGAAGAGCTTATGTTTAAAGATGCCAATCATAGATATGTGGTAAAATTAGATGCTATACAACCTTGCGAGCTACACGCTAGACCGTATTTTGCTGAACCAGTCCATATGCTAGATGGATTGTCAGACGATGAAGAAGAAGAGTTTCTGAAGAATAACATTGACTTAATTTCCTTAGGGACTGTTGATCTACAGTCCGTTGTAGATAATTGGAACGCTTCAGTCTGTACAGTAATACCCATCACAGAAGAGGCTAAGAAGGAAGACATTGTTTCGACACATGACGATGAACTGAAGCAACTTTTTAAACCAATAGACGACACAGAGAAACATCAACAGTTCTATGTCTCTGGAGATCAGCTGATCACTTACAATTTAGGAGATGAAGATCATCCGCGTCCTGTGAAGATAAAGCAAAACTTACCGGAAACATTTCAAGCAGGCTTAATCCAGCTACTCCGAGAATTCATCGACGTCTTTGCATGGGACTACAAAGACATGAAAGGATTGGAACCCCACATCTACCAGCACAGGGTCATGCTTAAGCCAGAAGCAAGGCCGATAAAGCAAACCAGCTACCGGATGAATCCCCATTATGCATCTCAGGTAAAGGCAGAACTTGATAGGTTATTAAAAGTCGGATTCATCGTGCCAGTAGAGCATGTTGAATGGATCTCTCCGATTGTGATTGTGCCAAAGAAAAACAAGCAATTGCGAATCTGTGTAGATTACCGGAAATTAAACGCAGCAACCGTATCGGATGCCTTTCCAATCCCCTTTTTGGATACCATGCTTGATAGAGTAGCAGGCCACGAGATGTATTCATTCCTAGATGGATACAGTGGCTACAACCAAGTGAGAATGGCCGAAGAAGATATACCAAAAACTGCATTTATTACCAACTCGGGTGTCTTTGCTTGTACGGTAATGTGGTTTGGATTGAGAAACGCACCAAGCACATTTCAAAGATGTATGCAGGAGATATTTTCTCCTTACCTCACTTCCTTTATGCAAGTATATATCGACAATTTTTCAATTTTCGGTAAGATGGTAGCACACCTGTTCCATTTACGGTGCTGCTTTCAGAAATGTAGAGAGTATAGACTCTGCTTGAACCCAAACAAATCTGTGTTTGCAGTTTCATGTGGCAAGTTACTTGGCCACATTGTCTCTGCACAAGGTATCCAAGTAGATCCAGATAAAATTTCGGCAGTACTAGAAGCTTCGGTTCCCGTTACTCCAAAAGAAGTCATGCACTTTATGGGCCAAGTACGGTGGCATGGGAGACACTTACGATGGCTTGCTCATTTGGCTACACCACTAAACAAGCTAATCACCAAGACACCTCACCTCGACAATTTGAATGGACCCAGGAATGCAAGATAGCATTTGATCGTTTAAAGCATTTATTAACACAAGTTCCTATCTTACAGCCGCCGGACTGGGATCACCCATTTCATGTATTTGTTGATGCTTCAGATATAGCAATAGGAAGTGTGTTGATGCAACAAATTGATAAATGGTTAAGACCAGTGTATTATGCAAGTCGAAGATTAGCTCTTGCTGAGAAGAATTACTATGTAACAGAAAGAGAATGTCCAGGGTTAGTATATTCGGTCAAAAAATTCAGACATTACTTGCTAGGCCGTAAATTCACATTTCATGTAGATCATGTTGCACTTGTCTATCTAGTTCGGCAACAGCATCTAGGTGGTCGATTAGCACGATGGGTGCTACTCTTGCAGGAATTCGACTACGAAGTCATTCATCGACCAGGCAGTTCACATGCCTTAGCAGATTTCTTATCCCGCTTAGATTCCGGTGAAGCTCCGGTGGGCATAGATGACACGACAACCGCGATTTATGTATCACAACCTATTAATGAAGATTCTGCAGACCCATCTATCCCATTTTCATATTATGATCAGATCTTGACCTTTCTCACTGATGGTTGCCTTCCATCTCAGACTTCTAGGGCAGTACGAAGGAAAATTGCAGTTTTTAGCCGCCGATTCCGGTTAATCGCTGGAGAACTATATATGTAGATCATACCGGAATCCTACTTCGCTGTATTCCACCGCATGAAGTTAACTCAGTTATCACTTTGGCTCACTCGATTCCTTCCGGTGGCCATTTTGCAGCAGACTTAACTCACCGGAAAATTCTGCAGAGTGGTCTCTGGTGGCCAATGATGTACAAAGATATATTAAAGTTTGTCAAATAATGTGATACTTGTCAAAGATCTGGACAGCCTTTGCAACGTCATCTTTTTCCTCTGCAACCCATCTTACCATTGGAACCTTTCCAGAAATGGGGTCTAGATTTTATCGGTCCGATTACACCTCCAGCAGTCTTCAGTAACAACCGTTACATACTGACCTGTACAGACTATGCAACCAGATGGGCAGAAGCCTGGGCTTTACGGTCTGCTACAGCCGTTACGGTAGCAAAGTGCCCGCTAACCGATGTCTTTCCACGTTTTGGCTTACCACTTGAAATTGTCTCAGATCAAGGCACTCATTTTGTAAACAATTTAATGAAGGCACTTACACAGTCGTTCCAGGTCACACATAAATTTAGTTCTCCTTATTATCCTCGTGCTAATGGTTTGGCCGAAAGTACAAACAAATCTCTGCTGAATATCCTTCGCAAATTGATCATGGAATCACCGGAAAGATGGGATCAACTGCTACCTGCAGTGTTATGGGCATACCGAACTACATACAAGGCAACAACAGGATTAACACCTTTCAAATTAGCTTATGGATTAGAAGCAATAGCACCAATGGAGATAGTCATACCAAGTTTATGCGTAGCAATCGCTCAGAAACTACTACCAGAAGACTCACAGTCATTTCGGTTGGACACACTCAGAGAGTTAGACGAGCACCGATAGCTCAGTTTTTTAACCATGTACGAAGTCCAACTAAGACAGGCAAGGACACACGATCGAAACCTGAAAACTCCTGTGTTTTCGGTGGTCAGCTTGTACTTTTCTATAATGCAAAGTCAAATAGATCCGCAGGCAAATTCAAATTACGGTGGTTCGGCCCTTACAAGATCTCAGAGCAAATTGATCCAGCAACTTTTCGGTTGACTACATTGACCGGAAATCCACTTCCAAAAGCAATCAACGGTTCGAAGTTGCGGCCGTATCAACACGCTGCTAGCTCGCATTAAAACATTCGGCGGTGGACCACATTTTTTTTAGTTTTTTCTTTACTTTTCCTTCTGTTCTTTCTTTTCTTTTTAAATAGCCGCATTTTTGTCATAAGCCGCCCTTCTTACTAATTACTCGAGCATGCACACCAAATTGAAAGCAGTATCATTCCTCCACCGCACAATGATAACCATCACTTCCTACCCCCCTCACCGTAATGTCTCTACTTAATCTCTTCGGTTACGCCAAAAAACGCTATCGTGTTCTTGTGATTGTGCTTGTGTTTTCTGTGTTCTGTGTATCCGTGTGCTGTGCTCTGTTTTCGTGTGCGCCATGGAAGCATTGGCGAACTACGCAGCTTTCTGTGATGGTATCCCTACCGAGGTAGGAGAATACTTGCGCATCCGAGGGTTGGCCAACTTCGCTGAGCTTCCTTGGCACTCAGTGGAAGCCCATCCCTTTTTCGCGTAGATCATATCTGCCATCGCTCAATCCCCCATCACTGAGCGAAAATGGATCTTCCTCTCCCTACCATCTCGAACCGTAGTAACCTTCCAAGCCTTTGCCGAAGCCTTCCGCCTCACCCCACAAGGCCGCGAGAATGGCCCACTTCGCAACCTCGCCCTCCTCTGCCACCCCACTCCATTCCAGTCTTCTCTGAGTTAGAATCTATGGGTCGCCTCTTGATTAACTTATCCCAACAACTGCCGCAACATCTGAAGCAAGTCATAGACAATGCACGAGATGAATTCCAATGTAAATTGGAAGTGATGGAGGTGTTGGAACATCAAGCTTACACTATGCTTGAGGTGGATTTGATCTACATCGAAGGCTATCGCGTCGAAAGAATATCCGTTGGAGAGTTCTTTTTCATATGCTCATTTATTGTATTTTTTTTGAGAATATTTTGATGGCTCATTTACCATTGTAAAAGCCTTGAGTTATACACATGTAAAGGTAGAAATATAGAGCCAAAATCCCACGAAATTTTGGTGGTTGAAGTTGCATTCAATCAAGCAAATCAAGTCACCTAAAAGTAGATCAATCAAGATCTTCACTTTTCCTAGATTATAGGGAAGTGAATTGATTCCCTCCAACAACCTTTCCCACCTTCATTTGAATTCAAATTCAAGTTGTAAAAGTCGTGGAACACTCCTAGAGGCTATATAAGGAGTTGAAATCACTTGTATTATACATGGAAGCAATATACATACACTTGTGACCATCATTGTCTTGCTCCTTCAATTTTCTGCATCATCTTCTTCGCCAACAGTAATCTTGCAGAGGCTGCTGCTCTCTCCTCAGAGCTCCAAATTGAGTGAAAGAGGACTCATTGGAAAGGTATTAGTGTCTAGTTTATGCCTGTAAATTTTCAAAGCATTTGGTTCAACAGATTTGGAGAAATCTCAGTTTTTCTGCCTCGGGGTCAATCTCTACATATTCCTGAAAAATAGGAAGTACCACCGGTGAATGTCGCATTCATTCCTATAGCATATTTTGCTTATTCCTTATACTTTTGTGCATTCCATACACTCAACCCTATGTGTATCACTCCCATAAAATGATTTTTTCTAATTGTAATCACGCTGGTCGCTATGGGCATTTGAAGTTCATTGTCTCTTCCATAGATAGTAAGTTTTTTGAGCTAGTCGACCCGCGAACCTATCTGTTTTGTATCGACTCATTCTCCTTGATGCTCCAAGGTACATAGTGTGTTTCTTTGCACTTATCACATGCCTATAAGGTCTATTTGAGTCTCCAAAAGCTCAAGGGCGGGTCTTGTGCCGGTTGGCTTGACCAAACTTCGTCGCTTCGAAACGCACTTTTCTACCTTCGACAAGCTTCTTCAAGTTCCTTCAGTGGTATCAGAGCTAGATCAAGATGGGTGACGGCTTTCCCTCAATGATCGAGAAGCTTGATCGACAGAACTACGCGGCTTGGCAAATTAGAATGGAGGCCTATTTGCAAGGTAGAAATCTTTATGGAATTGTAGCAGGTGATGAAGCTATGCCTATTCCAAGATCCAAAGGAGGACCTACACAAGAGGAGACAGATAAGCTCACACTTTGGTGCGCAAGGGATGCTCAAGCAAGGTCGTACATAATAAACTCTATCTCTGACTTTCTATTACCACATATTAGAGGATGCAAGACATCTCAAGAGACTTGGGATGCCCTGGAGACTTTCTTTTTTGCTAGTACCAAAGCAAGAAAGAATCATCTTTGGAACGAGTTCAACCAAATGAAGAAGACACCTAAACAAACCATCACAGAGTTTGTTACCAAGGTCAAGGAGGTTGCGGATCAGTTAGCATCCATTGGAGAGCTGATTGAAGAAGAGGTCATCATGAGGCAAATTCTCAACGGCATTCGAAGTGATAAGCAATGGCAATCCTTCACGACGGCTTACGATCTCATCATGGATGTGCAAACTCCAGACTTCAACATCTTTCTTGGACAACTCTTCAATCAAGAAGCCAATAATAGCATAAAGGAAGGTAACTCTTATCATGGTAGTTCAACTAGTGCTCTATATGCAGAAAAGAAGGATAAGAAGCAGAAAGGCAAGAAGAAGGAAGAAGACGAAGAAGAGACTTCCCAAGCCAACTTCGCAAGCAAGAGCAAGTGGAAAGGGAAGAAGAAAGGACCAAAGCAAGACAAAGCCAAAGGTCAGAATGTTCAACCTTGTGCCATATGCGATAAGACCAACCACACCACTCAGAACTGCTGGTTCAATGGGAAGACCCAGAAAGGAAGTGGAAGAGGTGGATATGGCGGCAATAGAGGCAGAGGTGGACACAACTTCAACAACAACAATAGAAGCTATAATAGAAGGGACTACAACAATTATTCAGAAGATCAACCACATGAAGACTCATTGCTTCTTATGAACCTAAGCCACAAAGAAGGTAAAGAAGACGATCATTTGTTCTACATAGATTCAGGATGTTCGAATCATGTTGCAAGCAACATTGCTCTTCTATCTGACTTGGAAAGTCCAAAGCATAGACATGAAGTGCAAACAGGGGATGACACGAAGCACAATGTGGAGAAGATTGGTAATGTCAAAGCTTCCAATGGCAGGACAAACATTCTGAGTAAGGTTCTCTATGTACCCACTATCACTAAAAACCTAATAAGTGTAGGCCAAATAGTTGAAAAAGGCTTGCAAGTTAGGTTCACCCAACATGGAGCTTTTGTGGAAGATCCATGTCAAGGCTTCAAAAAGATAGCCCGAGGTGAGAAGCATGGTAGGCTCTTTACTTTTGAAGTAGGAGATACCAGGAACATAGCTCTATTCAACTTTGGGTCTCAAACCCTAAGTGAGCTTGAAGTGTGGCATAAGAGACTTGCTCATGTGAATGAAAGAACCTTGAAGGATATATGCAGGGATCAAAGTGTTCTAGGACTGCCGAACATATCAAAGCAACACATGATCAACAGGTGTGATGCATGTCAGATTGGGAAGGCACAAAGACAACCATTCAACCACAAAGGCTACATCCACAACAACTTATTGGACTTAGTACACACAGATGTATGGGGACCAAGTCAAGAACCTTCATTGGCAGGATCAAGGTATTATGTCTCATTTATTGACGACCATAGTAGATGGACTGTTCTATACTTTATCAAGAGTAAGAATGAAGTATTTGATTGCTTCAAGAAGTATCTTGCACATGTGGAGAATCATACAGGTAGATCACTAAAGAAGCTCAGATCTGATGGAGGGGGAGAATACTTCTCCAAAGAGTTTGATGAGTTCTTGTAGGACAAAGGTATCAAAAGGGAAGTAACTACTAGGTACTCTCCTCAACTAAATGGAATTGCAGAGAGAAGAAACAAGACATTGATCAGCCCGAACAATGCTTGAAGAGAAGAAGTTGCCACATTATCTTTGGGCAGAAGCTATTTCAACTGTAGTGTACCTTGTCAATCGACTACCATCCAAATCGCTTCAAGGTATGACTCCTTATGAAGCATGGCATGGAAGAAAACCTAGTCTTGGACATTGCAAGGTTTTTGGTTGTTTAGCTTATGTTCATGTACCATCACAAATAAGAGGTAAGCTAGATGAAAGGGCAACAAAGGCAGTGTTTATTGGATATGATTCAACTCAGATGGGTTACAGGTTCTTCAATCCTTCAACCAAGCAATTCACTACAAGTAGAGATGTTGTGTTTGAAGAACACAGGTCTTGGTATGATGAAGATAAACAAAAGGTAACACTACCATATGATCTTGATTCTGACTCTCATCAATTAGGAAGCAAGCATGATACACAGGTCCAGGATCCAAGAAGTGATACGGACGATGACCAAGATGAAAGAGAAAGGGATTACAAGCTATGGAAGTCAAGAGGCAAAGCAAAGATGCAAGAGGTTGGAGAATGCTCCAAACAAGCACCTAGAAGATCAGCAAGAGAGAAGAAACAACCAGAAAGGTATGGATATGATTCCACATTTGTTACAAAGCATTCAATCTACTTGGCAAAAGACTCTATTTCAGAGGAACCCTCAACCTATGAAGAGGCAAAGGGAAACCCTAATTGGGAAAAGGCCATGAACAAAGAGATAGATGCATTGAAGGAAATGGACACTTGGCATTTGGTTCCAATGTCGCCAAATCAAAAGGTAATTGGTTGCCGATGGGTATATAAAGTTAAAAGAAATTCATATGGATCAGTTTGTAGGTACAAGGCAAGATTAGTTGCCAAAGGATGCTCACAAACTCATGGTATAGACTATGAGGAAACATTCTCACCAGTTGCAAAGATGACTACAATCAGGACATTGATAAGTGTAGCTGCTGCAAGGAATTGGAGACTCCTCCAACTTGATGTGAAAAATGCATTCTTAAATGGTTGGATAAGTGAAGAGGTATACATGTCACAACCACCAGGTTTTGAAAACCCTAATCATCCATCTTATGTTTGCAGACTTAAGAAAGCATTGTATGGATTGAAACAAGCTCCAAGAGCTTGGAATTACAGGTTGGTTACATATCTTCAAGATCAAGGGTTCAAAGCTAGCATCTCAGATCCTTCTCTATTCATCAAAAGGGATCACAATGAGGTTATCTATCTATGCGTATATGTAGATGATATTATTGTGACAGGTGATGATCTAAATGGCATTCAAAGGATCAAGAGACACATGCAAGAGGAGTTCAAAATCAGTGACCTAGGTGAGCTCACATATTTCCTAGGTATGCAGGTGATATACACAGATGAAGGAATGTATTTGACTCAAAGAAGATACATTCAGGATCTGCTTCTCAAGTTCAAAATGGAGAACACTAAACCTGCAGGTACACCTTTGGAGATGAATCATAAACTTAGTGTTTATGAAGGTGAGAAAATTGAAGACATTAAAGAGTATCAAAGCTTGGTAGGTAGCTTGATATATGCTACTCACACAAGGGCGGACATCTCATATAGTGTGGGAGTGCTTAGTCAGTTCATGCACTCACCAAGAAGACCACACATGGATGCGGCTAAGAGAGTACTTAAGTATCTCAAAGGTACAATCAACGAAGGTATATTCTATCCTTACTCTTCCGATTTGGATATCAAAATCTACTCAGATGCAGATTGGGCAGGAGCTAAGGATGATAGAAAAAGTACATCTGGTTACTTAGCATTTGCAGGTTCAAAGCTAGTGTCATGGAGTTCCAAGAAGCAACCAACAGTTGCTTTATCCTCAACTGAAGCAGAGTACAGAGGCTTGACCATAGCAACTCAAGAGGCAATATGGTTAAAAGCATTGTATACAGATTTGGGACTTGTGAGTTCCAAACCTCACATATTTGGAGATAATGTAAGTTCCATGCATCTAGCGGCAAATCCTATTTTCCATGCGAGAACCAAGCACATAGAAGTCCATTACCACTTCATCAGGGAGAAGCTCATGGCAAAGGAGATCGACATTTCTTTTGTTCCGACTGAAAAGAAAGTAGCACATATGATGACAAAGGCACTTGATGGAATAAAGCTTTGTAGATTCAAAGCTATGGCAGGTATTCAACCTATCAGAGAATGAAGACTCAAGCATACTTTAGCTTGAGGGGAAGCTGTTGGAACATCAAGCTTACACTATGCTTGAGGTGGATTTGATCTACATCGAAGGCTATCGCGTCGAAAGAATATCCGTTGGAGAGTTCTTTTTCATATGCTCATTTATTGTATTTTTTTTGAGAATATTTTGATGGCTCATTTACCATTGTAAAAGCCTTGAGTTGTACACATGTAAAGGTAGAAATATAGAGCCAAAATCCCACGAAATTTTGGTGGTTGAAGTTGCATTCAATCAAGCAAATCAAGTCACCTAAAAGTAGATCAATCAAGATCTTCACTTTTCCTAGATTATAGGGAAGTGAATTGATTCCCTCCAACAACCTTTCCCACCTTCATTTGAATTCAAATTCAAGTTGTAAAAGTAGTGGAACACTCCTAGAGGCTATATAAGGATTTGAAATCACTTATATTATACATGGAAGCAATATACATACACTTGTGACCATCATTGTCTTGCTCCTTCAATTTTTTGCATCATCTTCTTCGCCAACAGTAATCTTGCAGAGGCTGCTGCTCTCTCCTCAGAGCTCCAAATTGAGTGCAAGAGGACTCATTGGAAAGATATTAGTGTCTAGTTTATGCCTGTAAATTTTCAAAGCATTTGGTTCAACAGATTTGGAGAAATCTTAGTTTTTCTGCCTCGGGGTCAATCTCTGCGTATTCCTGAAAAATAGGAAGTACCACCGTTGAATGTCGCATTCATTCCTATAGCATATTTTGCTTATTCCTTATACTTTTGTGCATTCCATACACTCAACCCTATGTGTATCACTCCCATAAAAGGATTTTTTCTAATTGTAATCACGCTAGTCGCTATGGGCATTTGAAGTTCATTGTCTCTTCCATAGATAGTAACTTTTTTGAGCTAGTCGACCCGCGAACCTATCTGTTTTGTATCGACTCATTCTCCTTGATGCTCCAAGGTACATAGTGTGTTTCTTTGCACTTATCACATGCCTATAAGGTCTATTTGAGTCTCCAAAAGCTCAAGGGCTGGTCTTGTGCCGGTTGGCTTGACCAAACTTCGTCGCTTCGAAACGCACTTTTCTACCTTCGACAAGCTTCTTCAAGTTCCTTCAGGAGGCAGATATCACCCCCCTCCAGGAAGAGTTATAGGCAGCAAAAGCAGAAAACCACACACTCCATGAACAGATAAAGCAATTACAGGCCACACTCCAAGCACAGGAAGAAATCACAAGCCAACGAGATAAGGCTCTGGTAGCAGTGCATGAAAAAGAAGATTTACTGATTGCTGCCGACGCAGAGATAACAAAGTTAAATCAAACACTCAAAGATACAGAAGATACCAGAATCGCGCTAGGGAACCTACTCGAAGAAACAAGAATCCAGCTGCAGGAAGCAATACAGAAGTACCAAGAGCAGTAGAGAGAAGCTAAGCAAACAGAAGACCAACTACGAAGAACGAAAGAATCTCTAGACGAAGTCAATGCTATACTTAAACACCAATTAAACAGGCAAGCTAAATATCAGAAGGATTTAGCCAATGCTCGAAGAGAAAGAGATGCGTATTATAAAACAATATAGTTCCAGAACCAACAATTCAAAAGAATGGATAATCAGTTGCGCAACCAGAAAGACCGAGTCACTGATATGCAGAAGCAAATAGCTGAAATGAAGATTTCAAGGGATGCGGCGTTATCCAACGATTTCTACTTACAGGAGGCCTTTTTGCAAACTCAGGCCAAAATTATGCTCACCGAAGCCATCGCTCTTAGCTCTGTTAGAGTAGATGTGCAAGTATTAGAACCCGACACCCTTAAACAATTATTAGAAACTCTTAAGAAAAAAATAGCCCGTACCTTTAGGTTAGCCAGAAATATGTATTTAGAAGGAATCATCGATGAACAATAGTTTTGTAAGCAAAATAACTTGCGGGTTCGAGTCCACCGTGCGTGCCAGCGTTAGTCGGCCGCCGGAGTGGGACAGATGTAACAGATGCCAGATGTAACGGAGTTTCTTGAATTACGCGCGAAAAGTTGGTACGCGCATTTTGTAAAATCTATATAAAGCAATGTAAAGAGAATGGTCGAGAGAGACGTCTTTTCTGGAATTGCCAGATTGTTCGCCTGAACATTTGTGAGATTATTGTTTACATTGTTGTGAAGTCTTAAGTATTGTTGGGTGATTGAGTATGTTCTGCATCATCTGCTCACACAGAAGTTCACCGTAACGAGTAGTTGAGTAACGGATTGTGTGTCTGATTACTGTCATCGTATTGTATTGTTGTGTGTTCTTCAGTTATTTTTGTACTCTCAGTCGTGTTGAGTAGTTATATTACCGTATGAGTTGAATAGGCAACCTGATGCATTGTTGAGTATGTTCTGTTTGTTTTATTGAACTCATTGCATTCGGTGACGAGGACGAACTATTGCTTTCGGTAAACGTGAACTTTTATTTGATATCGTTGTGAAGTGTGGTGACGAGTGAATCTATCAGCTATAATATTTGCCCTGGTTGATTTATTACATACTAGTGAGTCTGTAGAATGGACTACTGCTCTGTTCCAATAGCAGGTTAGTCTGAAGAAGTTCGGTTCGCAAGAATATAGAAATCAAGTATTGTTTAGTTAATGCTAGTAATTGAGCTAAGACGAGTATTCATGCTTTTGATGTTGTAACGAAGATTTGGGAAATAAGTACAGGGCCTTTGTCTAACAGACCCCTACCACTCCCAAGAACCCACGTTGGTCTGATAAACGCCTTTCGGCCAGTGAGTAATGATACTTAAAGTTTAACACATTTTACGGTGAAACACTGTTCCACGGTTAACACTTTAACAATGGGGATGAGTATACCTCAAATGAATTCAGCCTTTTCTGTGAGTCTAGAGGGATTCATAGAGAGTTTACAGCTCCTTATACCCCATTACAAAATGGTGTAGCTGAGAGGATGAATAGAACTATTCAAGATAGAGTAGTCTCTATGTTGCATCATGCAAACTTCTCACAAGGCTTTTGGGCAGAAGCAGTATTGACTGCAGTTCATGTGATTAACCTTTGACCTAGTACTGCCAAAGGTTTGAAAGTGGCACAAGAGCTGTGGATAGGGAAACCACCATATTATGATCATCTTCGAGTTTTTGGGTGTGAAGCATATGTTCATATACCCAATAATCTTAGACAAAAGTTGGACCATAAGTCAAACAAATGCATTTTTCTTGGATATGGTTGAGAAGGACAATTTGGATATCGCTTATGGGATCTTGAAACACGGACAATGATCAAAACTAGTGATGTCATTTTCAATGAGTCTAAGATGCATAAACAGCCCATTAAGGAGGTTGAAGTGAGAAAAGTGGTGTTTGAGGATACTAGTCCTCCAGTTAGCATGCATAAAAATGTTGCACATAGGGATGCTCAAGAGAATGTCCATTCAGATCAGGTTTAGATTTTGCACATAGGGATGCCGGTGAGCCTTCTTGCTACAAAGAGGCTATGCAAACAGAGGATCATGTCAAGTGGGAGCATGCCATGAAGAGTGAGTTGGATTCTATTCACAAGAATGGTACATGGGATTTAGTACCTTTGCCAAATGGCAGGAAAGCTTTACCATGTAAATGGGTATATAAGCTAAAATTCACGTCAGATAGTGCTTCTCCAAAGTATAAAGCACGACTTGTTGCAAATGGATGTGAAAATTGTTTTCTTGCATGGAGATCTTACAGATGAGATCTATATGGAACAACCAGAGGGTTATGTAGTTCCTGGGAAGGAAAGTCTAGTTTGTAAGCTCAAGAAGAGCTTGTATGGACTTAAACAATCCCCTAGACAATGGTACCCAAAGTTTGATGCTTTTATGAAGTCTCAAGGCTATTCTCGAAGCAATGAGGATCATTGTCTCTACACAAAGAGATGCTCATATGGAAGCTTGATATGTTTGATACTTTATGTCGATGATATGTTGATTGGTGGGAAGTCCTCTTATGACTTGTCAATTCTCAAAAAGAAGTTGAGTCAGACATTTGATATGAAGGATTTGGGGGATGCCAAACATATCCTTGGCATGCGCATTACTCGTGATAGAAGTAAAAGATGCATATACTTGTCTCAAAGTGAGTATATATCCAAAGTACTTCACAGGTTCAATATGCAAGGTGGAAAGGCATTGAGTATACCTTTACCCACATATGTGAAATTGAGCAAGGATGATTGCCCCAAATCAGATGAGGAAAAGGAATTCATGACCGAAATTCCCTATCAGTCTGTTGTTGGTAGTCTCATGTACGCTATGGTAGCTACGAGAGCAGACATTGCATTTGCAGTGGGAGTTGTGAGCAGATATATGTCTAATCCTGGCAAGAAACATTGGGAAGCGGTCAAGATGATTTTGAGATATCTGAGTGGCACTAAGGACAAGTGTCTATGTTTAGGTAGAGGGAAAGCATCCATTATTGGTTACACAGATTCTGTCTATGTTGGTTGTGTAGAGAATCGTAAGTCTACATCAGGGTACATTTTTCATTTTGCTGGAGCTTCTATCTCTTGGAGATCTCGTCTTCAAGAATGTACAGCTGTTTCCACCACAGAAGCAAAGTATGTTGCAGCAAGTGAGGCATGTAAGGAAGCATTGTGGCTTTCTCGTCTTGCTTGTGATATGGGTCTACCTCAGCATGTACCTCGCTTGCTCAGTGATAGTCAGAGTGCCATTGCTTTGGCTAAGAATCTGGTCTATCATGCAAAGACCAAGCACATTGAGGTGAGGTATCACTTCATTAGAGTTTGCTTAGCCACTGAGCGCATTATTCTTGAGAAGGTTCACACTAGAGATAATGCTGCAGATGTTTTGACTAAAGTTCTACCACAGGATAGCTTTCGACACTGTTGTCACTTGATGGGGGTTACTTGATTCTTGATCTTACACAGTCACTTGTATACTATGTAACATGCCCATCAGGTGGGAGGTATAGTTTGTATACTTACTCTAAGGTATTCTTTATCATTCTTTATTTTTCTCGCATAGTTACTCTGGCCATGTTGGCCTTTAATGGGAGATTGTTACCATTAGTGTCCATGTGAAAGGCCAAATGGCCACTGGACACTTCTTTGTATATGTTCTTTAATAAAACATATAGTGGCCTGGTCAGTCACGTACTGTAAGTTCGATCGCATTTGTAAGACCTAACAAGTCTGTCTTTGTGCTCCATGTGTACTGTGTTTTCTGCGTATTTTGCATCCTCTGTGCGGAGTACTGTGTGCGGCCTTAGGAGCTCAATTTTCTACTTCGAGCGTATCATCGTGGAGCTCTCAAGAAGGAGAGCGCACTGTGGTGCATCGTCATCGAAATTCTTCAGGTTTGACCATGCACTTTGGTTTGCAAGGCTTGTTCATAAGGGTAGAGCATGATAAGGTGTGCACATCTATTTCTTGCATGAGAGGTTGCTACTAGCATTGGCTATGTTCTTGACGTTGGACCATCCTATCCTAAGGGAGGAGATATCACTTCGGTACTATGGAGATCTACATGGAAGTTTTCTATGGATTGAGCTCTTATCTTTTGGAGACTTTTGTTTTGGAAATCTGTTGGCCTTGATGTGAGGGCCTTACTTGATGCATTTGGTTTTTGTGAGTATGATGGAACCGGTGTCCTCGGGCATAAAAGATGTGGAGGCTCATAGATTGAAGAACTCTTAGAGATTAGGTGTGTCCCTTTGATTGTATGACATGTTGTATAAAGGTTCCCAGCCTATAAATGGTTTCCATGTAATTTTCATTTCGTTAAGGAGGTAGCACCAATCAAGGGATAGTGGTAGTTTGGGTCCACCGTGCATGCCAATGTTGAAGTGGCATCTTTTAACACTTTATGGTGGGCATTTTATAGTTTCATTAAGGCTTAATTGAAGGTTTGATTAAGGGGTGCAATGAAAAGGCACAAAACCCATATGAATGGGTTTGGCCTTATGTATATATATATATATATATATATATATATATATATATATATATATATATATATATATATATATATATATATGGCTTTGAGTTAATGAAAGACATGCGCATCTTGGAATTTGTGTCTGTTATTCTGTCGAGTATGGCTTCTTCTCTCCCTCCTTATTTGCTTTGTATATAATTGTCATCTTCTTCATGTACATGCTATCATGGCGCATCATTTTCCCTATACAAAGTGGATCACAAAGTCCTCTTTGTAATAGTATGATGCATAGCGATATTTAGAAGCCTAGTTTTAGGACTCAAACATGCCACTATGAGTTTATGGTAATGCCCTTTGGACTTACAAATGCTCCTCCTAATTTTCACGTATGACGAATAAAATTTTTCCTTGATTATCAAGCTTTCGTTCTTGTTTTCTTTGATGATATACTTGTTTATAGTAAGAATAAAAAGGAACATAATAATTGTTGGAGTTTGAGGTTTGTCGAAGCACATGAACAACACAACCAAGTGAATGTACAAAGATAAGTCACTTGTTAGGGTTATATGCGTATATTCAAGCCCGGGGAAAGAAACCTCCTAAAGAGGGAAAAAAGTACCCCAATGATCCTAAGTGTGCTCACACATCACTAACAAAATATATCAACAAATCCCCCTTGGGAGTGATGTGGTGAACAAGGAGCTCCCACTCATGTATAAGGAAGTGTCAAGCTATGTGGAATCAATCCACAGAAGGACGTCAGCCCACAACTTTGTAAAAAGCTTCAAATTTCTCCCTAGGCAGAGCCTTTGTGAAAAAATCTGCAATGTTCCCCTGTGTGGGCAAATATGTCAAACTGATCTCTCCAGTAGAGAATTTCTCCCTGACATAATGATAGTGCACCTCAATGTGCTTAGTGCAAGCATGGAGCACAAGGTTCCTTACAACTGGCAATGCGCTCTCACTGTCAGTGAAGATGGTGGTGGAAGAAGACTAACCAACACCCAAATCAACCAAAAGGCATATGAGCCACACACACTCAACAGTTCATGTGAAAGCTTGCCTATACTTAGCCTCATAACTAGAAGTGGCCACAGTAGGCTACTTCTTGCTCAACCAAGATATGTGTGAGCTACCAAGCATGAAGCAAAAACCATTGGTTGACACACGATTGTCATAGCAACCAGCCCAATAAGAGTTAGAAAAAGCATGTAAATTTGGCGATAGTGATCACCTCTTGAGATAAAACAATCCAAGTAGCCTGATACCACTCAAGTAGCAAAAGATGCGCTTAACCACCTACCAATGCTTGACACCTAAGCAATGCATAGATTTGCTTATCTCTGAGACAACACATTGAATATCATGTCGATTCATAAATAAATCAATCATCCAGTAGCTTGGCGATAGAAAATAGAATGAAATGCATCTCCACCATCATGAAGACTCAACCATAAACTTGTTTCCATAGGAGTGGCAATAGGTTTGCAATCTTCAAGGCCAAGACCCTGCAATAATGTGTCAATATATTTTGTTTGACATAGAGCTATTCCACCATCAACTTGCATAATCTGAATGCCCAAATAATGATGCAAATGCCCCAAATTCAACATCTCAAATGAGGCATGCAAATCACCTAAAATCAACAATATGCTTCTCATCAGGAACAGTGAGCAACATGTCATCAACATAGACAACAATGATCAGAAGCACATCATTTGCACACTTAACATATAATGTGCTCTCAGTTGGACTGTTCTCAAAGCCATGTGCAATCAAGTAGACATGTATCTTTTTGTACCAAGCACATGGTACTTGCTTCAACCATATAATGTTTTTTTTCAACCTGCACACTTTTTTCTTGCCCTTTTTGCACAAAACCACGGGGTTGAAAAACATACACTTCTTCATGTAAGTCACCATTCATAAACACATTTTTAATGTCCAAATCATGTACATTCCAACCATGATGAGCTTCAAAGTGCACAAATGCTACCAGCCAAAAATACATTAAAATCAGAAGACATAAATTCTCCGCTCGATCAAAATGGAGAGTGCTCATTTTACATGCTGACATATTTTCAGCTAAAACAAGAAATTGCTTGAAGCACATAAACACTTCAGACTTTGCTTTCAATGGATACACCCTTCCATGCCTGGAAAAATCATCAATGAAAGTCATGAAGTAAAGGTAGTTCCCAAAAGAAGGTTTTTGCATAGGACCACAGACATCACTATGAACAAGCTACAATTTTTGAGTAGCTCAAACTAAACCATCTTTTGGGAAAGATGAATGCCACATTTTGCCCAAACTACAGCCTTCACAAACATGTTTACAAGGTGCCTCAAGTTTGGGAAGAGAGGACACCATTTCAAATTTCTACAATGTAGCAAACTAGCATGATTCAGATGACCAAAGCGTGCATGCCAAAGCTTTGCATCTGACATAGCTTGAGAATCTTGAACTACACATGCTGAATCATTCATAGATTTTGCATAATCTATGAGCCTATAGAGCCCATGACATGAAATGCTAGAAGAAGTAATAACATCACCATTTGACATATCATGAACTATACATCTATCATCAACAAATTTTGCAACCAAATCGATCTTGGCTAACACTAAAACTGATAACATATTTTTCTTGATCCCTGGGATAAATAAAGCATTCAACAATGTAAAAGAACTACCATCCATAGTAGTCAAAATGATCTTACCAAGTCCCATGACATGATAAGAGGAGTTGTTGGCACATGTGACGGTATTCCTTGTAGGGCAGGCTCAAGTGAAGTGAAGAAATTGTGCTTTGAGGTAATATGTTTGGTTGTCCCACTATCAATGTACCAAACATATGAGTCTAATGTAGGCATACACTACTCATGAGAAGATGGGTCATAACTGCAAACAATAGTAAACACCCGTTCTTCATTCTACACAAGATTAGCCGATTCTATTTTGGGTGTAGAGGCCTTTGTAACAACCATTCCAAACTCTTTCTTTTTTGCCTCTTTTGCAGCCATATTTGGATAACTCTATTTGACATGATCATTTCCTTTACAATATTTGCAAAACAATTTTTGCTTTTCTGTTTTCTTCTTGTCTTTGTTTTCCTTTTTTGACAGTGCAAATTTAGTAGATTTTTGCTTACTAGTAGATGAGCTCCATTTACCTTTGCCTTTTTGACTAGCTAAGAAAACTTGATCTGCTATATGCATGATGGACATGTTCTGCATTAACTGATCTTCCTACAACAAAACAGAGACTAACTCCTCAAATGTTAAGGCATTTGGATTGCTTTCATCATCAATAGAAGAGTAGAAGCAAAACTTTGATATGCATTTGGAAGACTTTCCAAAACAGTCTGCATAAGTGAACTGTCTGGCAAGATTTCATTAGCAGAAATCAACTGATCCTTCAAATCTTTGATCTTTGTCGAAAAAAATATCCGTGGAATCCTCTTCATTCATGTGCTCTCTCTCTCTCTCTCTCCAATGTTACCAAAAGGGTGTTGACGATGTGCTAGATGGAGCTGCAACCTACTCTGATACCAATTGTTGGAGTTTGAGGTGTGCGGAAGCACACAAACAACACAAGGAAGAAGACGAAGAAGCTTGGAACACAACACACAATACTAAATGTATTACCAAGTGAATGTACAAAGATAAGTCACCCATTAGGGTTATATGCATATATACAAGATGGGGGGGAACCTACTAAAGAGGGAAAAAAGTGTCTCGACGGTCCTAAGTGTGCTCACACAGATCACTATCAAAACATATCAATAAGAATCATTTAGAAATAGTTTTTAGTTTCTTACATTAGAACACACTTTATGCTAATCCTGAAAAAAGTTACTTTTTCCAAAGTAAACTAGAATATTTAGGGCATATCATTTCTAGTCAAGGAATGCATGTCGACCCAAAGAAAATCAAAGTAATTGTAAAATGGCATGTACCTCAATCAATTAATGATGTACATTATTTTCTTGGGTTGGCTAGTTTCTATTAGAAAGTTTGTTAAACCTTTTTCTTATTTAGCACTTCCCCTTACTTTATTATTGAAAAAAGTAATAAAATTTGCATGGAGGTTATCACAAAAACAATCTCTTGAAAAACTTAAACATGCATCTATTTTGGAGTTACTTGATTTTGCACAACTTTTTCATGTAGTTATAGATGCTAGTGGTTCAAATATAGGTGTGGTTTTAATGCAAAACAATCATCCCATTGTATTTGAAAGTAGGAAACTCAAGCCCTCTTAAAAGAATCACAATACGTATGACAAGGAACTTTCGGCTATTGTTCATGCTTTAAGGATTTGGAAACACCACCTCATGGGTTAAGAGGTCTTAATTAAAACATAACAACAAGCTATTAAACATTTATGAAATCAACCATTGATTTCTAATTGAAATATCAAGTGGGCTTCTTTTATTCAAAATTTTCAGCCTATGATTCAGTATCAACTTGGTAAAGCTAATATTGTAGGGGATGCTCTTAGTCATTTTCCATCATCACAATTACGTTCTATTTTTTTCCTTAATATTTAAGCCATTCATATTCATTCATTTCATGACATAATTTCTACTTATGCTTCATATTTGTACTTTTCACATGCATGGAATGATTTCAACAATTTTTCATTTTCAACTAATGAACATTATACATTTCATAATGGTTCTTTGTATTTTCAACACAATTATGCATCACTCAGACTTTATAGATTTTTTTATGAATGAAATTATAGATTTTTTTATGAATGAAATGCATGAACCATCTTCTAGGCATATATACAAGCCGGGGAAAAAAAACCTCCTAAAGAGGGAAGAAAGTGCCCTGGTGGTCCTAGTGTGTTCACACACACACTACCGAAATATATCAACACCTATATGTAGACATATACATATACATGTACAGATACAAATAAAAATACAAATAAATATACAAATATAGATACATATACAAATACAAATACAAATACACATACATATACATATACAAATACATATACAAATACATATACATATACATATACATATACATATACATATACATATACGTATACATATACATATACATATACATATACATATACATATACATATACATATACATATACATATACATATACATATACATATACATATACATATACATATACATATACATATACATATACATATACATATACATATGCATATACATATACATATACATATACATATGCATATACATATACATATACATATACATATGCATATGCATATACATATACATATACATATACATATACATATACATATACATATACATATACATATACATATGCATATGCACATGCATATGCATATGCATATACATATACATATACATAAACATATACATATACATATACATATACATATACATATACATATACATATACATATACATATACATATACATATCCATATACATATACATATGGATATGCATATGCATATACATATACATATGCATATGCATATGCATATCCATATACATATGCATATGCATATGCATATGCATATGCATATGCATATGCATATGCATATACATATGCATATGCATATACATATGCATATGCATATATATATATATATATATATATACATATACATATACATATACATATCCATATACATATACATATACATATACATATACATATACATATACATATACATATACATATACATATACATATACATATACATATACATATACATATACATATACATATACATATACATATACATATACATATACATATACATATACATATACATATACATATACATATACATATACATATACATATACATATACATATACATATACATATACATATACATATACATATGCATATACATATACATATACATATACATATACATATACATATACATATACATATAGATAGTAATAAAGAACTACTGACTCAATATATGTATATGCATATACATATACATATACATATACATATACATATACATATGCATATACATATACATATACATATACATATACATATACATATACATATACATATGCATATACATATACATATATACATATACATATACATATACATATACATATACATATACATATACATATACATATGCATATACATAGACATATACATATACATATACATATACATATACATATACATATACATATACATATACATATACATACACATATACATATACATATACATATACATTGGAAAAAAAGGGAGCTATAATGTGTAAAAAGCATGTATGTGTGTCCCTAAGTTTTTTTTGACATAACTAAGTTTCCAGATTTGGAGCGCTTTTAAAGCAAGCGCCTCTCAATTAATCAAACACTCACGTCCATCCAATTTTTTCACACATGCCTCCATAACGTTGATATTTGAGAAGCACATTGATCATTTTTGGTATTTTGGAGTGCAAAATAAGCCATACTTTTAAAAATCTTTAATAGTTGAAGAAAAAAATAATGAACGCATTAAAATAACACAACCTTCGAACATGAAACACGAGTAAGTGTGGTGCCTATCTTATCATGTGGATGTGCTTCATCTATCCATTTAAACAATATTGTTTCTATGCATATGTGTCCAAAAAACTCATGGATTGATTGTGCTCTAACAACTAGTGCAAAGTGCCCAAAGTTCATCCGATATTTCATAGATATGGTGAGAATTATGATATCTAACTATCATATTTTCGAATTCTTGGACTCCGAAAATGGTCAAAATTTTTTAAAATCCACGTCACGTAGGTGGGTTGGTTAAGCACTAGTCTCTTGAGGCGGAGGTCTTGTGTTCAACCCCTGAGCTAGACATACAATGGCTTTGGCCAATCTAAACCAGTTGTAACTAGTTGTGACCTTGTTTAACCCTTGCTTTGTGAGATATGGGGAGTCATGCAAATACTATGCTCATTCATTTGTACATTTGTTCTTTCAAAGTTAAAGTTCGAGAGAGTAGGCGCTTGTCGAGCCTCCATTAAAAAAAAAAACTTTTTAAAATCTGGAAGGAGAGGTAACAAGTGTGCCCTAAATTCATAAAGCATTGTATCCAAAGTGTTGGTACATTTGCCCCACACTTGATAGGTGGTATGTACTTGGTACCATTTGTTCAAATATCTATGGTCTCGAAACATGAAAAATTTATTGCTTTGAGCTTATTACAGTCTCATGTGTTAACGTTAGTTTTTTGTGGGCTAGCAGTTCTTAGGTTTTCGTTTATTTTTTGGAGCTGCTTTACGTGCAAGAAAGCTGTGAGGAAACGACTGTAGTCTAGGGAAGCAGGAAAGATGGGCGAGCAGGACCCCGGCGCGAAGGATGATGTGCGGACCCTTTTCATCTCGGGTCTTCCCGACGATGTCAAGGAGCGTGAGATCTACAATCTTTTCCGAGGACAACGTGGTTATGAATCCTGCCAGCTCAAATATACCGGCCGTGGTTATCAGGTGGGTTGCTCCTACTTGGTGAATGCATCTAAGCGCTCCATCCACGTCTTATCTTCCCCACTGTAACGTACATAAACGTCATTGCTTTCGATTGAATTACACGCAATGGAATCATACCTGGAACAACAGGCTCAAACATAACGTTTATAGAATTTATGCTGCCTTGTGATGAATTCTAGTACAAGATTCGGCATTTTCGTTGTACAGTATTGGTTTGAGATTTTCCACACATTTTATAGTAAACAAGAAATGCACCGACGGTATAAATTTTTCATACAAGGCATTCGATGGCTATATGCTCGCACACAAGAATATCTTTACATGGAGACAGAACTCGTACACATGCCGGCTACTTTACTTGAATGGCTGGGGTATGGGCATAGGCGTGTGTTCTCAAAGATGTTTGCCTCGAATGTATAACGGTTCTTCATTCTGTGCTTATAACAAATCCTAACTTTGTACTGACGGTTTGGCTGCTTTTGTGTGGGTCTAGAAGATGTGCTGTTTTAACTCATTGGCGAAGTTGTTAATTGCTTATCTGCTTTAATTTCTTTATGCTTTTGCAGGTTGTAGCCTTCGCTGTCTTCGTAGATCAACAATCAGCATTAGCTGCCAAGGATGCCCTGAATGTGAGGAAAATTTCTTTTGTTTTTGAGTTTACTTGGTTCGAAGGTTATCCTATTGTCCTCGTTACATAATCAGGGATGTTAACATTTGTAGTTACTCTCCTTAATTTACGCATGGATAAGTTCTATACATGACGTTTTTTTGTTTGAAATTTTAGTTTTTGTCTATTTTGTTAATGAATGTTGTAATATGTTGTTTTCTCATTTATATTCCTCAGCTCTAGCTCCAGTGCTTAGTCTCAGCACATCTTGAATAGTCCTTTTATTTGTGCATCGTCTGTTTCAAAGCTAAGTGAATTCTATTGAAGATCTATAGTTAATATTAATTGTAAGGTTATGGCAAACAAGGACTGTCAATCATGCTGATCAATCAGACAGTTAGGATATGAAAGTAATTTCTAGCCTCATCGGGATTCACTGGAGGAATAACCATGTTAGAGATCATACCTATGAGGCATTGAAGATGTGAATAGGGTTCTCATATTTTTTGTTGGAACAAATGTAGAAAGTTGCGATTGTACAACCCCTTTTCATGGTTTTCTCTTGCTTTCTAGTTTTATGTTATCCTTACATTTTTCTTATTTTGTTGTTGACTATTTTTCTATGGCTTTAGTTCCTGTGTTTGCTCTCTACTAGTTTTTTGAGTACTATTATTGGCTTATATTTTTGGTTTTAACTTAGGTTTTATGTTATAGAGAGCTTAATTTTGTTATTGCTTTTGGACTCGTGATGAGCTTAGTACCAACAATGTTTCGAAGTGTCTTAATTTCACTTCACGAATAGTTTCTTGTTCATTTTATAAGTAAAGAAAAATCTAGGATAATAAAGGAAAAGCGAAAAGATGGCAGTTTTTTTTGATAAAGGATAGAAATGAGCACGAAAAGAATGCAGAAAAGAGAGTACTTATTTTTTTCAAAGTCACCAGGGGACGGGGACGGGTCCCGGGAACGGTGGTGTCCCCGGGACGGGGACGGAGCCTGGGGTGTCCCGGGGACGCGTCCCCGGGACGACACCAAAAATTGCTTATATTGTACAAATAATCCAATGGAAGTCATATAGAATGAATTTGTTAGCATATGAAATGACCTATAACAAGAAAACCATAGAACAAAGGTGTTTTTAAGTACAAATAATGCACACGTACAAAGAAATGTCTTCTTCTAACTACCAATACATCAACACTGCCATCAAAGTTCTAAGGGTTATGGCAACCTGAATAATTGTTACAAGCCACCAATATTAACAAATTGGCATTCCTTCCACATAGTCAATGATGATGCATGGATAATAAATGCAAAGAGCTCACAACTTTGGAGATCATATCCATCTTTAGGAATTGAAGTTTGAACATTTCACCTAAAAGAGAATTACAAAATAAAGATCATTGAACAATTCTCATAAAGAAAATGGAATGCCATGTCTTCATAGGAATCTTCCTCAAGCTCTTTCTTTTCCTCTTCAATATTCTCCTCCTAAATTGCTTCAGAGGCCAGTGCCCTAGTACACTGCTAATAGGTGCACTAACAACCCCTCCCGTAGCCATTCTTGAGAGAGAGAGGCAACCTTCTCTTCTCTACAGAAATAAGCTCCACAATTTTTTCCTTTTAATTAACAATCTATCCTTTCATCATCAACTTCAGCTCCCACTAAACCTAGGAAACACTAAATCATTAATGTCATTAACGGAAACAAAAAAAGTTACAACCACCTTCATGGCAAGACAACCTCCAAAAAGGGTGCAAACATTAGTGAAAAAATTCAAAAACTTTTGAAGTGTTTTCCTCCAAATTTTGGCTCTCCATTTTCAACGTCCCCGTCCCGAATCGGGTATGTCACATATGTCCGTCCCGGGAACGCGTCCCGGGGACGGGAGCCTGTTTCAAAAGAATGCTTGGGGACGTTTTCCGTCCCCTAAAACCGTCCCGGGGATTTTGGGGTCGGGGACGGCGTCCCGGCGTCCCTAGGGTCCCGGGACGCGTCCCCCTGTGACTATGATTTTTTTGTTTGACTTTCTTGCTTTAGAGTGGGTATCTCTCTGCAATCTTTTTTTCCTTGTTTTGTTTACTTTTGAGATTTGTTCCTGCTTTTCTTTGCTTGTTTTGATGGTGCAAGAAAAGAAAATAAAAGAGAGCAATTTCTGCTCATTCCTTCTGTTTTCTTTCTTCAGAGTTGAGATTTTTCTGCTTATTGACATTTTTTGTTAACATAATGGGTTAAGACCGCTTTTTGCTTTTTGTAATATACTGAGAACGGAAATGAAGCAAAGATGTAGTTTCCCATCTTATTTTTTGTGTTAGTGATGAGGTCCTCTTGCGTACCTTTACTTCTTTGTCAACATATCTGCTAATACATATCAAATAGGAAAGAAAATTGGAAGGACGATCTCATATGTTTTTCCGTTCTTTAGTACCCATTTTCTGGAATGGGTTCATTTGCTCTATTACACCAGAATTTTTATAGATTACTGTCTTTGATTATCTGTTTATTTTGAGATGTCATGCAAAATTCAATATTCTTTCGCTTATGCCCAAGAAATATTGTTGACCTTATGTTGTAGTTGTGTCTATTTTTGATCCAGTGTGCACTTTTATTTTAGCTTGTATTCATGCCTAAGAAATGTTGCTGATCTTATTTTATTGTTGTGTCTGTTTTCGTTCCAGTGTACACTTTTTATCCTAGTCTGTATAAACTCCTCGAGTTTTCTTCGTTTCCTGTATGAAAAGAGAATGCTCTGAGGATGCATATGCGATGCTTTAAGGTAATTGGTTAGGTGATGGCTGAAGTACAATGTGCCCAGAAGGCCCCAGATGCACATCCATTCCTTGCGTGTGTTCAACATCTATTCATTCAAAACTCTGCCTGCACATTAGACTTTGCCTATTCTTACCCTGCTTGCAAAACCCCTTATGAATGAATTTTACCTTTTTGACAATTGTGGTTTTTGCATCTAGTTAGTATTTAATGTTTATTTAGGAGTCTATTAAGAAAACTATTGCTTATGATTAATTTACTTTTGTTGAATTTGTGATTTTGATTCATTTAACTTTTTATTTTTTATTTTTTTCGGTGTAGCTTTCATTATTGTATTTGTATTTACTTGTGGCTCATTTTATTTTGTTTTCTTATTTGCATTGTTTGATTTTCTCAGCAATTGTTTGGAAGCATCCATACTTTTTAAAGTAGAGGGGTTCACTCATTTCATTTTTCCCCCCTCCCCTTCTAGGAAACTAAGTTTGATCCAGAGGTACCAACCACATTGCATATAGAGCTTGCAAGGGCAAACTCCAGGTCAAAACGACATCGAGCAGGTATCATGTGTTATAGAAAGTGGTTTTGGGTATGTCTTCTAAGTTTGTTCCTAAGCCGCTTTATTTGGTTTAGAGGATGGTTCTCTATACTCTATGGAGAAAAAATCTAGAGGACCCAAGGGAGTTTCTCATGTAATGACTGATCATGGTAAGTGTTTATATATGATGCAAGTGTTCTATATCAGTCAATGATGCAAAAGCAGCTGTTTTGATGACAATGTATTTTGATTTTGTTTTGGTTGATTCAGGTGTTTTGCTTTTGCTGTTTTTTCTGAACATGATTCCCATTGTTCTTTTGTTGGATTGCAATGTGGTTCTAGGGTGTGCTTATTATTCTAGTCCGTTTTGTTCTGCCCTTTCTTTGGTTTTGTGTGCAGCCTTATGATTTTATGTCGAAGTTGAAGTTACGTGGCGCACGTGTGTTTTATTTACTATACATCTGTTCCTTTACATGTTTCAATTGGTCAGATTCTACATATTTTTGAAAATTTTGAAAATTTTGAAATATATTGTATGCTTGTCAAATCTCATCTTCCACATGTTTGCACATTGCACGCTCACAGGGGTTGGAGGCACAATGCACTTGCCTGGATATGGGCACTCAGTTTACGGCGACATAAGTGGTTATCCACCCACACAGAGGTCAACATACACCTTCTTCTGGCACTGAGCAGGAGTTTTTGTCTCACATTAAGTTCAATTGCATTTTACTCAAATATTTATAGCATGGAGCTCATCCATAGTTGTAGATCATGGATGCCCCTTCTTTGTCTTGTATTTATCTCTGATAAAGGAGTTTCTGTGATAACAGTGCATCCGCCTATGGAGTACATGACAGCCTTTCCAGTGTAATGATGGTAATTTCTTTCTCACTGTTATAATACTATAACATATATTTTTTGTCGTTGGAGAAGTTGTTCTTTCTCAAGTTAATGATTTGAATTACAGGGTTCCTCAATGCTGCCACCTATTTCTTCTACTGGAGGCAATCCCCCATGCTCAACACTTTTTGTGGTGAATCTTGGTCTCAGTTGCACTGAAACAGAACTCTACCATTTATTTTCTGGGTCAGTCTGGCTTTCCCTGCACTACCATCGCTTTTGCATCAGCTGTTGAGTGAGTTGCCAGTCACTTTGCCTAATTTCAAATTTACTCATAATTTGCAGATTTCATGGATTTCTTAAATTGAAGATGCAAACTAAAGGTGGGCTTCCAGTGGCATTTGTTGATTTCCAGGTAACTCTTCCCTTTTATTTCCGTAGTTGTTTATGTCCAATGTTCAATGTAACTGACCGATTTGCAATGTTAGGACGAGGCATGCTCTACACAGGCACTTACACAGCTTCAAAATTATGTTCTACCATCTTCTGATCGAGGAGGCATGCGACTTGAGTATCCTACCATTTTTTAGCTATAAATTTTACTTTTTTTTTCAACATAGCGTACTATGTTCTTGATAACTTTATTGTAGTAAAGTCTTGTAGCTGTTCTTATTCTTTCATACTTTGTTTGAATGCGGGGAGTAGGATACTCGATTATAGTACAATTTGAACTTTCTTGTGTGTGTCACAAACAAGACTCCTATTCAAACCAGTTTTCTGGGGTTCTATGACGACTTCAGTATTTTGAAGTGTCTTAGCTTGCTTTTACTTAAAATAATTGGAGTGCTGGAATACCTTGTCTATGTCACAAATAAGTCTCCCATTCAAATCAGTTCTCTGGGGTTCTATGACTACTTCATTATTGTAAAGTGTTTTAGCTTGCTTTTACTCAAAATAATTTTAGTGCTGGAATACCTTGACTGTTACTTTCAGGTATGCAAAAGCGAGAATGGGCCTACCAAGAAGAGAGAGGGGAAGGTCTTGAGATGTTTAATCACATATAGTTACAGGATTTTTCAGACATCATATCAGCAACGTGATTGTGCACTTAATATCACAAGAAGCAATTGATTGAATGTCATGATGGCAGTTCTTGTGGTGTCAGTTGCAGCTTATGTTTTTCTTTTTCACTCTGCGAAACAGGATGCCCCCTGATATAAATGTACTGATGAAGAAGAAGGTTATGCAAGTGATTGTATTGACTCCTGTGTGACTTGTAAGTTCAAGTTTGTAGAGGATATTTTTCTGCGAGCAAATCAAACCACAACATAAATGAATTTCGAAATTACCATATTTGAAACTCTATTGGGCTCTTTATGTTTCACATGAAGGTTCACTTGGTTGGATATTTTGTCCTTGAATAGCCTTGGAGCTCTAAAGCATGATGTCATCGTGTTTAAGAATGATCATGTAATTTCAAGTGTAGAGAATCATCAATTAACCCGTCTTTCTGTTTTCGATCTGAGCACATCTCTATGCATATATAGACCTAAAAATAGCTTTTGAGGTACTTCAGCCTTGTTTTCCACATACAGTTGTGTTTTTCATAAATAGCTTTGCCATATGTGATCTTCGAGCTCTTCCTATTAGTTTCATGTTCTTAGGGCAACTGAGAAGGTTTAAAGAGCTTGCATACATGTATGAAGTGCACTTTCCATCTGTGCTTGAAGTATCGCGTTGTTTTCCATATACAGCTTTGTGTTTTCCATATAAAGCTCTGACTCCGAGCTTCATATTCTTCTGATAATTGAAAAGCTTTTCAAAAGCTTGCATACATGTACGAAATGATATTCTTGTGTGTTTGAGCACCTGTGTACATGCATACTTGGCACAGATATGCATACATTCAGATGTGGCATACACAATAGACAGTGTACATGTATTGATTTATGCACTAATTATGGTTTCATTTAGTAGTACTTATATGCTTACACACAGTTAATAACGCTCAAACAAATGCAAGCAAACATATGAAAATATAGTCTAGCATACATCAGTATGTGCACGTTCAAGGGTGTATGTACATATACTGATATGCTGTGTAGGTGCCTGTCATATGTGGGTGTGTTCATGTGTATGTATGCACGTGTCTGCGTATCTATGATTTTTATGACTTAATATGATAATATGTAGATGCAGGCAAGCACATGCACTAAATATGCAGGGAAGTCTACATAAAATGTGCGTGTAGGCACGTGTAAGTGTATCTAGGATTTTTACGACTTAATACGATAATATGTACATGCAGGCAAGCACGTGTGGTAAATATGCAGTAAGACCTACATAAAATGTGCATTTGTAGGTTGGAAGATTCTTAGGTAGACACAAACTATACCCCTAGTTCTACAAACTACACAGGTAGATCTACACTCTTAAGACCTACATGTGTAGGGTGCATGAACGTGTGTGTATCCACATGTCCGTGTTTCGATGATTTTTACAACTTGATATGATTAAGTGTACGTGCAGGCTACACATGTAGGTCTTGAGAGTGTAGATCTACCTGTGTAGTTTGTAGAACCAGGGGTATAGTGTATGTCCACCTAGGTGTCATCCACGCCAGACATGCCGATATGTAGGTAGACCTACACTATTCCTGGTGTACAAACTACGTAGGTAGATCTACACTCTTAAACCTACATCTGTAGGGTGCACGAACATGTGTAAGGGGAGTTAGGCTACACCTGTGCTGTACATGGAGTAGATGTGTAGGTTTTTCCATGTAGACATGAATGAGATGAGTATTTGTTCATGAGTTCATTTAAATGTGGATGTGCATGAGTAGACGTGCTATGCACAATTTAAATCAAAATATTTGTATAATCATGTGGTCTGTTTTAGAATTATAACGGGTAGAGATGTATACAAGTAATATGTAATGATGACAGGTTTATGGTGCTTGTCTAATTGTGCATGTGTATTGCAGTGCATGTGTATTGCAGTGCATGTGTAAGCACATGTGCAGTAGGGAGTGCCATATGAACTTAGGAATTGACACATTTCTGATCCTTAATTCATGTGGTCAACATTTTTTGACTGTCAACACGAAAAGGCTTTACAATTGAAAAACACATTAGTTGATTCATTCAAGAAACCCAGGGAATATTTTAGGTGTCCCAAAATACCACGTGTGTAACACTTGTTGTGCATGTACGAATGGATGTGCATTTGTAGAACTCAGTGCATTAGCAGTCAAAGTTGTATTATGAATTGAGGAATTTGGAATGACACTAATGTTTATACATGTGATCTTTAGAATCTGAACAAATACTTGTATTTAGAGCAGACTTTAAAGGTTAGAGAAATACTTATTCATATGAAGAACACAAGTTGAAAGATTTTTCTGAAACCTTTCAAAGTTGCAAATGCGAGGCATGGAATTTAGACTTATCTTGAAACATCTCACATCAATCTGCTTATTTAGTCATATCTAGGACTCCACAGTGTTATCATGACCAGGGGTAATTTTATGTGCAAATGCAGAATTTTCTTGAGCTACTTTTCCTTATAAATGTTATATGTTAATAAGTTGCTAATATAGTTGCTAATATGTAGGATGAATCTTTGAGTTTTTAGGTTATCAACATTCACAAACTCAACCTTTGTCATCACTTTCATTATCAATATTTGCATCTAACTGAGTGATTCCTCGTTTCTCTAACAAAATTCTGAGCGATTCCTTGTCAGAATGTAGGATGAATCTTTGAGTTTTTAGGTTATCAACATTCATAAACTCAACCTTTGTCATTACTTTCATTATCAATATTTGCATCTAACTGAGTGATTCCTCGTTTCTCTAACAAAATTCTGAGCGATTCCTCGTCCCTCTAACAAAATTCCGAGTGATTCCTAGTCTCTCTAAAAAAATTCTTGTTCTAATAATACCTCCATGTTCATTTGGAAGTGTATCCACGGTAGTATCAAAATAGTTATTAGTGGTGACTTGGCATGTTGCAAGTGAATTGCATTATAAATCTCATGTTTTAAGTGTCAATACATGTATCTCTTACATTGAATTAACAAGGTCGTTGAGGATATGTTCTGTATATGTCATTGAATCAACACGGTGCCTGAGGATAATTTACGTATTTATGTAAGTGATACACAAAACAATTGGATTGAGTATTTATCTTTGGGTAGGTATACGTATAACAGTACATGGCATTCATCTATTAAGATGACACCTTTTGAAGCAATGTATGGCTATAATTGTTTGGTATCATACTTTTTAATTCACAAAATCAAATTGACGTATCTAAATAGATGCTTGAAAACATGTATTTGGAGATGAAAAAGGTAAAGCAGAACATCAACGATGCACAAAAATATCGGAAGGTTATATATTGATTTCAGAAAGAGATCCTTGAACTTTAGAATAAATGATGTGTACTTTCTGAAAGTAAATTCTTCAAAATTAAATTTGGTTAAAAAAAAGGATCATAGATTGTCTCTATATTGGTCCTTCTAAAATCTTAAAAAAAGTTGGTTTTTTGTATATTTACTTGATTTGCATAACACCTTGATAATTCATCTTGTTTTCCATATTAGATTACTTAAAAAGTATGTTCTTAATGTTGATCATGTTTTGTAGGACACATCTAAGTTGGAGGGAGATGCCACTTTTGAGCTTGAACCAAAAGTAATAGTGGATAGGAGAATTAGATATATGAGGAATTGTAAAATTGTTGAGATTTCAATTAAGTGGTTTGCATATCCTATTGAAAATTCAATGGGTTGGTTTAGATGAGTTTACGGAACCTTACTCTTCTTTCCAACTTTGAGGATAGAGTTTTTCAAAGACAGGGATGATAGTAATATACCATATTGAGATAGATGTTCTTTCAAAAATGATGTGTAGGTAATAATGAAATTTCATGTTTAGGATGTTTTGATCATGTGTGCAAAATTAGCAACAAGTTTTTAAATTCTCACTCTTATGTCAAATTTAAGCATGAAGATGTAGGAATTAGAGAAAGTGTTCTATAAGAGAAAGGTAGAGTGTTCTCAATAGAAAGACTTTATCTAATTGAAAATCTTGTAGTTGTATGTTATGTCTCATTTGATTGCGTGTTGATAGGTTAATGAAGAGATTATTCATGTTTTTTTGTATCTTTAGAATTTTTGATTTTGCAAGGATCAAAAGTGGTATTTGGAAGCGGATTTGGACATAGGGCGTCTATAACATTGCTATGTGGGTTGAACATTTTTGTCTCATAAGTTAAGCTATTTCTTCATTGTTTTTGAGTTACATGGTTTTGAAAAGTTTCTGTTTTTGGTACTTGCAAAAAAAGCCATGATTGACCTTATTCATGGTCCCAGGTTGGCATGTGGATTTTTTTGGGGTGATCAATATGTGTGAGTGTGTTGCAAGGATTTTCTCTATTATTATAGGTTTGATTCTTGAGGCAGACATGAAAGTAAACGCGTGGCTTGTCTGGGAGTCTTGCATAAGACATGAAAAAAGACGTCATCTTGGAGCATGTAGATTCCATGAGTGCATGTCTAGAAAGGCATGATTGGTTGTGCAATTTCGAAGGGGAGATCTAGAGACGAAGATTGAGAGCTAGGGATATAGATTATTGTTGTGCATTGATCGCGATCATTTTCTTTGGGGAATGAGTTGATATGAAAGCTAGATGCCAAATCTGAAAGGGTATAAATGCTATAACGCCATGACAAAGGAGTTAAAGATAAGTAGGGTTGTTTTCTTTGACGAGTTGAAGCCTTGGTATGCATTCATAAGTTCATTGCAGGTTGAAGAAATAGATGAGATAGATAAGAAGAATGATGATGGAGTTCAAGAAAGCATGGATTTAAGTGGTTCGAGCAAATCATCCAACATAAGAACACCCTCATCTTGGAGTGGTATGCTTAGGGAAAGAGAGACTAGCTCTGAAGAAATCAAATTCAAAGGCAAAGAGAAGATTGGAAGTAAAGAAAGCAAGCTATCTCGATGAGAGCATGTTGGAAGATGGAGAGAAGAAATTCAAACCCTAGGAGTGGCAAAACAAAGAAAGAAGATGGCAAGCACGCCTAACGAAAATGAAAGAAGGTCCTCAAGAGTAATTAAGGACAAAGAGCTGACTAGCTTTGAAGAAGCTAAGGATTGCAAGGAATGTCAAGAGGCAATGGAGGAGGAGCTCAAGGCACTTCATGAAAAAAAAACTTGGAGCTTGGTACCAACTCAAGAAGGCATGAAGGTGATAGTTAATAAGTGGGTTTACAAAATTAAAAGAAATTTAAATGGCTCAATTGCTAGGTACAAAGCAAGGTTGGTGGCGAAAGGCTCCTCCGAAAGCCATGGGATTGATTATGAAAAAAATTTCAGCCCCGAAACCAAGATGATAACAATTAGGTATTTGATTGAAGTAGCCATATCAAAGAAATAGAGCTTATATCAATTGGTTGTGAAGAATGCCTTAATTTCAATGGCATTTGAATTCTCTTTAGGTCTAGTTTGTGTGGGCAAAGTTTCAATTACAATCTCTTCATGTACTTAAAGAAACTCAAAAAACACAGAGCCTCTATCTAAAAAAATTAGGATCCTACGAGGGTTAATTTACTTTTGTTATGCACATAGGAGTGTTTATCCTCTAACATGGTGGTGGTAACATAGGAGTTGATGGATTTAATTTGCATAATATAGAAGTAAGATAGTGAAAAGTACCAAACCATTCGAGCTTCCACTTGAAAACCCCAATAAAGAACTTAACTCTAGGTTTTAAGGGATGCCCTAAGAGAGATATCAAGCAAGAGTGCCACTGCAAGAGCAACATGATCAAGCAACTCTTGATATCATACATGCAAATGAGCCAGCACATCCTCAACTTGAGAAGCCTATGCCAAGAGTATGAGACCTAGGAAGATACCTTTGAACATCCCAAGTAGCAAAGTGCATGAAAATTACTTGATGGCTCTATTGATCCTTACAATCATGTAGAGAATTTGAACAAGTCCTAAGGATGAAGCAAATAATAAACTTCATGACCCAATATGAGACATTTAGATTAACCCTTGTTAGGACAACATTCTTATGGTTTCAACTATTGATAATTGAAATGTTTGTAAACCTTGATATCGAGGAAGACTTCATAGGAAATTCTCAAAACAAGGAGTCAACAATGACTACTACTTTGATATATAGCTTCAAGCAAGACAATCATGAGTCTGCAAGAGTTATGGCTAGATAATTTAATCAATATGTAGATCGATGTCGAGCCGATGAGTGACCACATGAAAGGAGAATCTCTCTCCTCCTAGAGAGACTAATAAATGGACAAGTATGCTCTTATCTGTATATTCAAAGGCTCAAAACTTTAAATAAATGCATCAAAGAACATGTAGACTTAGAAGATTGTAGCTACAAAATTGAAGAGTTCACTTGTTGATACTAGGAGTGAAGCCTCAACTTCTTCTTGCTTGATAAAATATTATGTTGAAGAATTTGTTGACTTGGTAGTTAAGCAGCTATGCATGGAGCAAGCAAAAGAGAAGTGTAATGTATCTCATGGCCAGATACCTTATCTACTTAGAAGGTGTCAAAATTCTAATGGAGACCATCCCGCTTATATGTACAATAGGATGCTTAGGTATCAGCCTTTTGACTACAAGAGACCAGCTCAACAACAATAACAACCATAATACAATAGAGACAAAATTATCAGCCTAGACCCATGTACCCGCTTAGGGATGCATAATACAATGGTAGATACAAGCCCTAGATATTCAAAATCATATCGAGAAGATAGAAATGAGTATCCAAGAGATAGAGTGAGGGAAAATGGTATGAGGAAGAGACTTATTATCCTAAAACCACTAGCGACAATCCAACTTGGACAGACAAATCTAGTGTAGGAGTCTTTTATTTTCAACAAGGAGTTGCAGTCTGGAGACAATAATGCAATAAAGGTGCACATGATCCTAAAGGTTCGTATTATAGATGTGGCAATAACCACTTCTTGAAAGAATGCCCTAAACCTTCTAGAATATTCACTTGGGAAATTGAAGGATATTGTGAGGATAGGATCATCTGATAAAAGATTGTCGACCAAAATCCAAAGGACAATGCTCACACTCTTAAAAATGGTGGAAATCATTTGAGGTGGTGGTGAATCTGAAGTGCAAGTTTCTCTTCAAGTAGTCACACATGCCCAAGATAAATAGCAAGAGGCCAAGAGGTCAAAATCTTCACCTCCTCAATCCCTCAATCAAGATTCATCTAGAGATAAGAAGCAAAAAAGGAGAAACTTGAATTGAAGACAATGTAAGGAAAATACTAGTATAAAAATGGGAAAATATAATGTACAGACTAGAAAAATAGCTACAAGGTGCACTTTCTGAGGTTTTTGGGAAAAAATCAGTAGCATCTAAGATTAAGAAAGCTTTTAAGAAAAAGAAAGCAAGTTTTATCCTCACAAATCCACTCTCGGAGGATATAGAGATGATGTTTAAAGCCTATAAGACATGATTAAAAAGTGGAACTAATGTAGAGACACATCACCAATGTTACCCCATGGCTGATTGGAGAAAGAAAGGCTTAGCATTTGCAAACAATGCATCGAGTTGTTTTAGAGGATTCTTGAAGAAGCTAGCATAGTTAAGAAGAAAACTCATACGTTTGTAGTTCAAAAGCCCATTCTCACTTCCATATGGATAAAGAGCTATAACTATCTTATTCGAGAACTAGAAAAGAGAGAGATCCAAAAGAAAATATCATTGAGACTAGAATAGTTCCAAATTCAATCGAATCTTATGCAAAGAGAGATTAGTTGGGTGATACTTAAGGTTGAAGAGAAACAGCCAAATATTTATGGGACCAAGTACAAGAGGCTAATAGAAGAAAGAAAAGAAAAAGATGAACAAGATCCCCCAAAAGAGATTCAAGGTAATGAAGAATCTCACTTTTTTGATTATCCATTGAATGAAAACACATAATGGATAATTGTCTCAACAGAAGAAGGGGAAGACAAAGATCTTATGGAATTGCCATAGTATATGAGAGAATATGAAATTGAATCCATTATTAATAAGGTAACTTCCATTAGATTCTTAATACCCAATACAAAAAAGCACCCAATAAAGAATACTCAAGTGAAATGCACCCAATAATAGAGGAACTTTTTCATGCAAAAACCACAACTATGGGAAAAGATGGACAAACATGTGGACCCCAAGCTCACTCAAAGTAACCCTATAAAGCCTAAACTTGTTTTTAGAATTTTGGGTGTTAAAAACATAGGAGAATGTAGAGAAGGAAATGAAGGCAAAAGTTACCTTTCTAGATAATGTGAACTTAAGGATCAAGAGGTGGTACCAAGATGAAATGAACCTATTTCTCTCTTCTCTCATATGGTTCACTACACCATCATCTCCCAAAAGAGAAAAAGGAAATTAGAGAAACTAAAGATATGAAAAAAAAAAAAAATATATATATATATATATATATAAAATTAATATATATATATATATATATAGTATATAGATATATATATATATATATACTATATATATATATATATATATATATATATATATATATACATATATATATAAGTTGAATGAGGAGTTGCATCTTGTTACATGGAAAATGATGAAAAGTGGGATCCTTTGACACAAGTCCACATTGCTACTTTGGGATGGCATTTCCCCAAACTAAGACTTTGCAAAACTTAAAAAAATTTGGAGTATATTGGCACACATGGCTAAGGATGTTCATGATTATTGTGGTAGTTGTCAATTTTGCATTGATAGAGACCCTACAATTGAACACTCAACTCTATATCACATGACCATAGCAATAGAGTGGAGTAAACCAATTGTTGATTATCTTTGTGATAAAGTACTTCCAGATCATATTAGTCTTGCAAGGATGAAATCACTTGAAGAAAAATGCAAAGAATATTCACTCAAAAGGAATCAACTCTATAAGAGAGGGAAAGACAACTTCTTGTTCCTATGCATACATGAAAGTGAATATTTCCTCAATTCTTGAAATGGTTCACTCAGGTGCTTCAGGTGGACATAGATCCCTTGACAGAAAAACTAAGCACACCCTTCTTGCTAGCTTGTGGTGGCCTACATTGCGCATGGATGCAAGAAGCTATGTTGAAAGGTTTTACATATATAAGATAACTAAATATCCTTTCCATTGAGGCCAAATGACACTCAAACCTATGATGAGTGAGAAAGCATTTTCCAAGTGGGGAATTGATTTTATAAGATTCATTAGCCTCCCAGAAAAAGGATTTTCATGTCGAGTACATTATAATGAAAATTGAATTTTTAATGAAATGGATCGAAGGTAACACTCAGTCCATAAACAAATTTCTCTTTGAGGAGATTTTCACTAGTTACAGTTTTACCAATAAAATAATGAGAGATAGGGTAACTCGTTTTTTAATATGTTATTGCATCCATATTAAAAGAGTTTCTAATAGTGCACAAAAAGCCTATCCCTTCATCCACAAATAAGAGCCAAGTGGAGAGCACTAACAAATTCTTTGGACAAGCAAGCACTCTTATTGGGACAAGCAATTGCATTGTAAGTTTGGTCTACAAAGTTGCATATTGAAAAGTGTTAAGAATGTTGCCATTTAATATGGTGTATGGATTGAACACTACTTTACCAATTGAGTTTCTCATTCCTATATTGAGAGTGATAGAAGCATATGAATGGAAAGGTCACGAGTTATCCAATCATTGGGAGTTGCTAGAGCATTTACAAAGGACATGATTGAGAGCCACAACAGATATTTACACCACTAAATGAAGGAATAAATCCTATTAGAATGCTCATATTAAAGATAAGGGTTTACAAAAGGACCCTTTGCTTTAGTGTATAAACTAAAACAACATGCCAAAAAGCTTCAAAAAAGAGGCCATGTACCATTTTTTATAAATGAAATCTCCACAAGAAGTGCAATCCAATTAACTACTTTGGAGGATGCAATCTTGCCAAACTACATTAGTGAATTCTACATCAAGAGGTATCTTGAATCTTTGATGAGATGTTGGCAAGAATCAAAATACTAAAGATAGAAAGATCGAGAAAAATTAGATATTAGAAGAAGCACAGGAAGAAGCTCAAAAAAGGGTCCTATAGTAAGCACTTAATGCAGGGTTTCCTAATGTCATTCCTTCCATGCCCAATGGAAGAGAAGTCCTAGTTAGCTACCATGCTAGAATCGAAATTCAAAGTAAAAAAAATGGCACTTATAGACTAAAATGCATCAAAGAGTTTGATTTTCATTGAATTAGCTTGGAGCATTCAAGAAGCCATCTATTAACAAAAGTCACTATAGTTTGTGTAAAAGGAAAAGAGCTAGCATGCTTAGGAGAGATGACAATTCTCAATAATATTGATAGGATAATATTTTTAGAGAAATTTTTGATAATTGATGAACCAGTTATGGAATAGCAAATTAATCTAGGTAGAGATTGGTTGAACAAGCATTCAACAATTATGGATTATTCTTTTAGGATGTTCAATGATTGATAATGGGCATATGCGTGGCATGTTGTCATGTTTGATCCATGATGCATTCATCTGAGATTTCATTGGCAAAGTCTTGTGATGAAACGTCTATGAAGAATGAATGTGAGGACCACTCTCATCACCTAAAGAGGATAAGTTAATTAAGATGAAAATACCTTCATTGGAGATTCTAGACGTCACACCCAATGAAGATCAAAAGAAGGCATCATATACTCTCCACCAAGATCAAGAAAAACATCAAAGAAGGCTCATCTATTTACTTTTTCAACCATGAAAATTCAACAAGTATAGGTCCCAACACTCGATTTCAAGTGCACAAAATGGAATTCGATGTTGGTTTTTCATGCAGGTACACACCCACAATAGAATGGCATTGTTGAATGCAAAAATAGACATATTGTAGAAATAGCAAGAGCCTTGATGGATGAGAAGAATATGCCTCATTGTTATTGGGCAGAAGCTGTGCATACGGTTGTATACATCATGAACAGAACTCCAACTGCTGCTGTACATCAAGTTACACATGAAGAGAAGTTCATAGGTAAAAAGAAAACTTATCACATATGAAAGTTTTTGGCTATATTGCATATGTACATGTTCTAGATATTTGAGGATGAAGCTTGTCCAAAAGCAAAAATATGTGTCTTCATTGGATACTCCCTTGAGCAAAAGGGATATAAATGTTATAACCCGTCACTCCACAGGTGAAGGTGAGCAAAGATGTGGTATTTGATGAAATGTCTCTCAAGTTTTGATTAGACCATATGAATCACCAATCAATAGTTCTAACTCAATCCATGGAGTGGAAGATTGCATGGAAATTTTATTCTAGAAAATTCATCAAATACATCCAAGAAAGGTAAAGAAAAGCTTTCTGCTGGTGGCAAAACATGTGCAGGTTTTGAAGACGATGGAGATTCAAGCGGTTCAGAAAAGAGTCTTGATGAGGAACTCGGATTGCCCTCTGTGAAGATTCCAAGAGTAAGAAAAGCACATGCAGATGATACAAAGAGAAGTGACCCAAGACCAAGAAGATCTGGGAGGATGTGGAATTTAGTGCAATGATTGACATATGATAGTTACATGGCTCATCATTGTGCCTACTTGACAAACGTAATACAAGACGCTGAACCTTCTTGTTTGAAGATGCAATTGGAAATGCAAATTAGGAAAAAGCTATGGATGAGGAGATGGCTTCACTTTATGGAAATGATGCATGGAATCAGGTTCTGTTGCCCCAAGGAAAGAAACCCATAGGCTGCAAGTGGGTTTACAAGGTAAAGCACAATGCTGATGGTGGCATAAGCAGATACAAAGCACAATCTAGAAAAAGGATACGCACAGACATATGGCATTGATTATGAGGAAACATTCAACCCTGTAGCTAAAACGTCTACTATTAGAACACTTGTTGCATTAGCTACAACAAAAGGATGGACTTTACATCAGACGGATGTAAGAATGCTTTCCTACATGGTGAGTTACAAGAAGAAGTATACATGGACCAACCACAAGGATGTGAAGATTCAAAGCATCCAAAATATGTTTGCAGGTCGCAAAAGGCTTTGTATGGGCTTAAACAAGCTCCTCATGCATGGCATGCAAGGATTTCTAATTACTTAACCACAATTGGGTTTTCTATGTGTGTGATGCATATCATACACTATATGCAAGGAAGGATGATGATGGCATCACAATTGTGGCTATTTATGTTGATGTCTTGATTGTAGGAGGTGATAATGAAGCAAGCATTAAAGAGGTAAGGCAACTCCTTATGCAAGAATTTGACATGAAAGATCTTGGTGTGCTGTGCTACTTCTTGGGCATTGAGTTTATACATACAAAAATAGGTATATGGATGTCACAAAGGCAATATGCCTTGAATATGCTGCAAAAGTATGGTATGGCTGATTGTAGGCCAATTTCTATGCCATTAGATCAGAATTTGAAGTTGGATACTACATCAAGTGAAGCACTGGAAAATGCTACTATGTATAGGAAAATTATGGGAAGTCTAATATATCTCATAATTAGAAGGCCTGATCTAAGCTACACAATTGGGATTGAAAGTTAATTTATGCAGGTTCCCAGGAAGCCACATTTGGATGCTCTGAGGTGCACTCTACGTTATGTGAGGGCTACTTTGGATTATGCATTGTTTTATGAAGCTGGTGTAGATTTGCAAGTTCATGGATAGATCGATGGTAGCATTCTAGATAGAAGATCTACTAGAGGCTTTCTATTATCATTTGGGAGTGTAGCTATTATATGGACTAGTAAGAAGCAATCAATTGTTGCTTTGTCGAGTACAGAGGCTAGTATAGAGGTGTGGCAATGGCAGCATGTGAGGCATCATGGCTAAAGAAGCTACTTGTAGATTTAGGTGTGGAAATATAAAAGCCTATCATCATCTATTGTGATAATATTAGCAGCATACAATTAGCACAGAATCCTATTTTTCATGCTAGAACAAAGCATATCAAAGTACATTATCATTTCATCAGAGAGAAGGTATTAACAAGTGATATTGATCTTGTTTATGTGAGAATGGATGAGTAGGTTGCTGATATTTTCATAAAAGCACTTGGAGCACAGAAGTTGAAGAAGTTTCAGAGGATGCTTGGATTACAAGACATGATGTTGAGCTTGAGGGGGAGTGTTGAGATTTCAAGCTCAAAATGTGATGATCTAGGATGACACATATCACTTTCTCATTTCTCTGACATGTATATTGTTCATGCCGATATATATCAAGGATACTTCATTGATCTTTACTAGATTCATCTATTGAGAGTGATGGAACATTTGGTTCTCACTCATTTGCAGAAATTAGGATTTTCCCTTATGTACTACTCTTTATATATTGCACTTGTTGTATTGTTGTTTTAGGTGATTCGAGTGTGTATGTGAGCTCTCTTTCTTATCTCCTTTCTCATGATAGAATGTCAATCATAAGGATGGAGTGCCAAACACAAGCTAAAAAAAAAATTAACATCACATAGATTCGCACCATGGCGAGCAACCAACAATTCAAGTCCACTGCAACAGTGATAGATGCATCATCAACCTCATGTGAACACTTCAAAACCTCGTCCTTAGTATGCTGTTGGAACTCAAAGTCAAGCACAAGCATGGAAGCACATCAGAAAGGTGGACACACACAAGAAGAAGGAGCAACTAGGGAGCTCCAAGAAGTGTATGTCAAATTTTCAGAAGAAATTCCTATAAAATAGTGATTTTCATCACTAAAAACCATTGTAAATACCATTTTCTATTTTTGTAACTCCATTTGGTTCAAGCCAAGGAGTCCTCGAGCTTGAGGAGTATTAGAAGTATCATCCTACCAATTTTCATAATTTTTTAGACTTCGTTTGAGCCCTCAAATAAGCCCTGGAACCTAATTTTAACTATGCCGGACACTAGGTCTGGACAGGGCCAAAACTAGTCAAAAAACTATAAAAAGAGCTAGAGAGCTCATTTTTGAGCTAAGGTTGTTAGAGAATAGAGCTTTGGTAAGAGAACTCTTTTGCAATCGAAGCTTTCCATTGTTCCTCTCTTTGATCTACCTTGTGCGCGCGTGTGTGTATGTGTGTGCATGTTTGTGTGCTTTCACTCACTCACTTGTGCCTTCACTTGCTCGTGGTCTTCATCCCGGTCCTCACGTCTCCCCGGATTGACAAGTAAAGGAGGTGGTGCTTACGCTTGAGCTACACCAAATTTTGGCGCCGTTGGCGGGGAGAGCTTCGAGGACGAGCGTTGTGATGGTAAGATCGTGGATTTGCGATGTTGGAAGGTAAAAAAACTATCATTTCTGTATTTTTTTTTTTTCTTCTTCATCTTCATCATCATCTCCATCTCCATCTTCTTCCATCTTCTTGTTCATAGAAATTTCTTGTTTTTTAGTGCATTTTCACCATTTTCATACCATTTTCATGCATTATTGTGTGAGAAGGAGTTAGGAGGTGCAAGGGTGAGCAAGCGCTGTGTTTTTTCATGATTTTCTGCACATACGGAGCTCGCCATTGCTCGGCGCTCAGAAATTTGAAGTTCCCGCCAAAAAAACACGATTCTGTGAATTTTTTTTTTTGAAAATCGCGATTCTCTATTTCCCGCCTAAAGCCTTTTGAAAAGAACACGATTCTGTGGTCATTCTCAGAATCGTGATTCTATGGTTGTGCTCAAAATTACGATTCTCATAATCACGATTTTCAGCCAAAAAAACACGATTCTGAGAAAACACGATTTTGTGGTTGTGCCCAAAATCGCGATTCTCTAAAGTTTTGGAAACCACGATTCTCTGAGACAAAATCGTGATTTTCAAAACATGATTCTGTGAAACACGATTTTGTGAACCACGATTCTGTGAAAACACGATTCTGTAA